>JAWQFJ010014510.1:57500-70000 GCA_034096865.1 Theodoxus fluviatilis | reverse complement strand
CACACGCACTCACACACAGATGCATGTGCAAGCATGCACGCACACATACATACACACACACAGTCATATGCATGCCTGCACACATACAGTGTATACCTACGTATGCGCTAACACGCATTTTAAACGCCCGCACAGTCCCAAACAGACAACAGGGTGAACAGTTGAAGGATAGACGACAGATCAACAAGAACAGAAGTACGAATCCAAATATTGCCTTCGATGAGATGCATTATTAATATATTTAGTATTTTGCAACAGCTGTGCAGTTACATAAAACTCGATATATTCCAACTATCTGTTGACTTGGTATTGAACATTAAGCATCACATGTTGCATGGCACTCATTTCGTTCTGTGTCCGAAGTCATGTTGGAATGTTCTACTTCAAGGACCTGATAGAGCTGGAGAGAGCTTACAGTCAACTTCACCGCCAGTACAACACTCGCTCTCCCTCGCCCACTCCACGAATCATGGTGCGGTAGTCATCGCAACGGAAAGAGCCCATCCACTCACAACTGCCAGCGCTGAGGACGAGGGTGTCAGCCTGAGAGTATGGAGACGAATGAGTCAGCCTGCAATAGTCTGTGCATGCTTGCATTTGCCCAGAGTGTTTCTGTCCCCACGCGATGTAAGATTGGAGATCTTTGGCAGCTGCCCGTGTACGCCAATCCTTGTCATTGTCATCTTAGCTCCTGCCTCTCAGTAGTGCGACTGTACATGTAGACCAGGCACGCTCCATCTTGCCCTGACTCAGTTCATGTTGCATTTCTTCGGCGACGCGACCTTGTATGGAGAGGCGAGACCAAACGAATGGAAAATGCATGTGAACATTTTGCCTAGATTTTTCTGTAATGAATCCATTTACGAGTGCTTGCAAATTATGTATACTTTTACATTCATGTGAAAACCATGTCATACTGGCCTATTTACGATATGAATTTGTCATTTATCCGTCCATTTATTGTCTAGCACGTACTGTTTTGCACTTATTTTCCTCACTAAATAATCTTTGGACGCTGGAACTCGTTGAGCATTGTTTTGTCCATCTACAAACTGGGTACACGATGTAAATGTGCTGTAAAGAGTTGGATCAAAATGTTCTATTTGTAACGATGTATACACGAACGTAGACCTCTCAAACAAAATTTAAAACGTGTCGAGATGTCTGCCAATCCATGGACACTGTGAGGTGGAAGTGTTTGCTGAGGCGTTAGAGATTGCATGTATTTCTCGGCCTTCGCATGGAAGATGTCATCAGTTTGCTGGTTTGCGTGGATGGCGATAGCGTTGGACTTCACGCCTCAATGCCGGATGTATCGAGGTCAACTGCTTGGCGTGGTAAAGTGAACAGCATGGACAAAGCCTGCACTTTGACCTGACAGGCACAGGTTTCCAATTGTTGGACTCTCGTTGACTTATTGATCTGGGCCCGTATTCACAACGACAATTTATCTTTTTAACACTCGATTTATCCCCTAGCCCCGCGTTATCTTAATCGTTTAGATAAGGTACGCTCGTCAGAGGATCCTAGGTTGCGCTTTGCTATATATACTGGTTTCCAGCCAAGGGAGAGCGGAACAGGCAGTTGGAATCGTCTGAGTTTAGAGATAAATCGGAGTTATAATAAATCGCCGATAAATCGCCGTTGTGAATACGGGCCCTGGCCAGCATAATACTTCTCTTACTTGTTTTCGTGCATCATGTGCATATATTTCATGAGGAACATTTTTTTAACGCATGCACATTCATAATGAACGGGTTTTCTCTACTGCTTATGCATGCAATCTTGTCAAGGAGCACGTTTCGAAATTTTGAAGCATTTAATGAAACAAAAATAATTCATAATTCATTTAATCCCATTCACACACGATCTTTTCGTTCCTTTCTTCTTCTCTATAGCATCCAATCATTTCATGTGGGAAAAACGGTAGATTTTCAGTTATCATCGCCTCGCACCATTTCCGCGACTATTACTGCTACTACCTGTGTTTACTGGCAAGCGCTATAACATTTTGTAACCAAGCAAGAACTCAATCAGTATTATCCCCCCCCACTACACTGCCGAGCGTCCGAGCTCGGAGCTGGTCAGTGGTCATTTACCTACAAGTATTACTTTGTAAAATATGGGTGCCCTCTCCGTAGATGCTTCCTAGCTTTCTGTAAATATAACGTAAATCGCCTGCTGATCCTCAATGCAAAGATTTGCCAGTGTCCCGATGACAGAAGTTCATACATTTGGAAACTTTTAGTTCAAACTTTACGGTATCCGCCAGGAACTTAAATGTTCCAAGTAAGATGGCTGGAGTACTCCTCAAGGGAGAAGCAGATGTGAGAAGAACACACAGATCATAGCACTCTAAAGAAATGCATTTGACAATGTTTCGGTCCAACATAGTCTTGAGGATTGCAGGCACATTTTGGCTTGGCTTTTTCTGGTTTGTTCTTAGCCTAATCTGGTGTGTTTGCTGTCAAAAGCTAATCCTCTTCTGCTATGCACGTCATCATGCGGTGATTAAGCAATTCTTTGTAGCGGTTTGATAAAGTTTTGTGTGGTTTTCAGTGTTTCGTAGCATCGGATACCGTTTGACGCACCACTCTCCAGCTTTAAGCTTGCGATCTTTTTTCATTTTGTCTCAGTTTTTCACAAACAAAGAAGGAAGACATGCGACTGCAACAAAGCAAGAAAAAACTATCATCCCTTACACTGAATCGAGTCTGTTAAAAAACAAAAACTAGATCATTACCAACATATGCCACCGTGTTAAATTGCGCTGTATGCTTATCAGTCGTCAGTTGTTAATGACACGAGAAAAGGTTTTCGTAGACAAACGTAATGATTCAGAAAGCGTGTCCCTTTAATTTTTAAAGCACTTCCTATTAGATAGTAACTTCCTGCACCGTCTGCGAGTGGATTTTGATTTGAGTTGTGAAGTGTAGGGAATCATTTTTCATTGTCTTGTAAACATTTGTTTAGATTTGTTCCTCGATTTTTTTCTTCTTCTTTTTAACGTTCACCAAATCATTTTGCACACGATTCATTTACATTTATTCTGTTGGTCGCCAACCTGAGGAGTCAATGAGGGTACCAACAAGGAAAACCTTTCGCATAGCTGTCCCTGTGCCAACGTCAACATCAGGCTGTTCATAAAATAGTTTGTATCGTGGCTCACAACAGAGTTGTTTCACAACATGGAGTTCTGTGAATCAGCAATTACTTGGGGGATTTAGTGGTTGAGGTATAAAGCTGCTGAATGGAGAGCTACCACTGCTGTTGCCTGGAGTTTTGGTGTGGAGTTCTTAAAAGATTATGTCATCTACACACGAGAATGTTCCGTCCAATTTTTCTTATCAGTTCTCCTTCCATTATATTTGTCATTATCTGTGATACTTATAGCTTTGACATAAAGCTGAAATACCCCCACTAGTTGAAACAAACAATATAACTTGGTTATGACATGGATCGTTATTTGTTATAATAAATTTTATGATGACCACGATGATGATCAATTTCATAATCCTGACCCATATATTCTCCTAAGGCTGTACTGTATCTCCATTCGACTGCGTAATGTGCAAATGCATGATTGTGTTAGTCACTGTGATAATTGTAAATGAAATAAACAAGTCATATTAACGTATTAACCATTGCGTTTCTTTTCTATGCCTGCATCAGTAACGAAAACAGTTCTTCGAAAACACCATAGCGGCATTTATTGAATGTATCGCAAGTGATATTCAAATCGATGAGAATTTAACACCCACAGAGAAAAGGGTCAGTTTGTTCTCGACAGGAGGGAGAACCTCAAATTAGGTAAAGCTTAAGGTGCTCTTTTTTATATTGCAACTTTCCATCCATTGATGGGTCCTCAAACCGAAAACGTATAACTCCAGGGGCCGTATGCAAGAAAAAAGAGCAGAGTAATGTATTCCTGAACAGAGGTACTCAATAATAAATTGCCAGTGATTTGTATGCAGGAAAACTGAATAACTCTATTCTGGCCTTATTTCTACGAATAACCAGCCAGAATAGAGCTGTTCAGTTTTCCTGCATACGAATCCAGGTCATCGGGCTTTTCTTTTATCACTCCAACACCATCTCAACTCTCTGAGGAGCATGCAACCAGGCTGCACAACTCCCTGAGGAGCATGCAACCAGGCTGCGGATGAACTCCCTGAGGAGCATGCAACCAGGCTGCGGATGAACTCCCTGAGGAGCATGCAACCAGGCTGCGGATGAACTCCCTGAGGAGCATGCAACCAGGCTGCGGATGAACTCCCTGAGGAGCATGCAACCAGGCTGCGGATGAACTCCCTGAGGAGCATGCAACCAGGCTGCGGATGAACTCCCTGAGGAGCATGCAACCAGGCTGCGGATGAACTCCCTGAGGAGCATGCAACCAGGCTGCGGATGAACTCCCTGAGGAGCATGCAACCAGGCTGCGGATGAACGCGCCAAGATTACGTTTCACAATATGTTAGCTCAGCCGTCACAGCTACCCGTGTTATCCAGGGTGGGGAGAGGCAATGTGATGAAAGCACGTCGCTCTGGGATCCGCGCAGCTTCGAAAGACGCACTCACTAGTCGCATGCGATTGAAGGTCAAGCGCGCTCACCACTCGGCCACAGAGCTAGAATTACAGTATTCCCTCGCGCCCTACCCCACCCCAACTCCCCCACCCCCCACCCGGAGTATATTTGGGACGAAGTCCAATCAAAATTTGCCCTGTTAACAATTTCAATTTCACCCATACGATTATGTGATACACACGTCTGAGGTAAGTAGACAGCCTTCGATAAATGTCAGTCAGTGTCAACTCACGAATCTCGTCAGAATCTCGTGACAAAGAGGGACCGAGCTATGCAATTTGAAGAATGCCTATTCACCACACGTGTTAGACCGACTGCACTGATAGTAACAACCCCAGTAGCTCCTTCGCTCAGTTATGTACGTGATTAGTTCGCAGGAGAGTGACGGAGGGTAGACTGCTTGTGATGGCGAGTGAAGATGCCTTGCTCAGAAGCTAAGGTAAGACTGTCACAGTGGGAGATGCTCTGAGTCAGTTCTGTTATTCTTAATTTTTCCTCTTGTCATTGCTACAAGACAACAATCATATGCATGGTACTAGCACATATCCTACAATTATCTCAATGACTGCTAAATTATCCATTATCAATACACTGAATGTATTCATCATTTTCATTCAACACGTTGTATATGTTGAAGAATGCACTATATTTTAAACCGGGAATATTGATGAATAATTAAAGTTGGCATTTTTATGTGTGTGTTGTTCGTCCGTCGAGTCGACGAGGACCACTCTAGTCATCCGGGGGGTTGCTGGGACTGGTTCTGTCTGTGTGTGCGCAGATGGCTAACGAGGCCGATCCTGGCACGGAAGGTTCGGGAACAGAAGGGACATGGGACAAGTGGGACGTCTCCAGGGGGGTTGACAGCATGGGCCTTGCGGGCTTGCCTCTTCTTTTCTGCGGCAGTGATCCTGTTTGCCTCGCATGTCTTGGCACCTTTGTGGATGGAAGAGCGCCAGGTGGATCGGTCCATTGCAGCCCGTTCCCACGTGTCTGGATTGATGGCAAAAGCTTTCAGTGAAGCTTTCAGGGTGTCTTTGAAGCGCTTCTTTTGCCCACCGTGGGACCGCTGGCCATGCCGTAGCTCGCCATAGAAGAGTCTCTTTGGCAGTCTCTCGTCTGGCATCCGGACTACGTGCCCTGCCCAGCGAAGCTGTGACTGCATCAGGAGGGTGAAGATGCTGGGGAGACCTGCTTTGGTCAGTACCACTGTGTCTGGAATTTTGTCCTGCCATTTTATGCCGAGGATCTTCCTGAGGCTTGTTGTGTGAAAGTGGTTCAGTTTTCTAGCATGGCGTTGATAGACAGTCCACGTTTCACATGCATATAGCAGTGTGGGGAGCACCACTGCCCTGTATACTTTCAGCTTGGTCTGAGTGGTAATGCCTCTTCTGTTCCAGACATTTGGATATAACCTGCCAAAAGTGGAGCTGGCTCTGGCAATTCTAATGTTTACTTCGTCATCGATGGTAGCATTCTGAGACAGTGTGCTGCCTAGGTATGTGAAACGGTTCACTGTGTTTAGTCTCTGGCCGTTGACAGTGATGTTGGGCTCAACGTAGGGCTTTCCAGGCGCGGGCTGATGGAGGACTTCAGTCTTCTTTGTACTGATCGTCAGACCAAAGTTTGTGCAGGCGCTGGAGAACAGATTAACGTTTCGTTGCATGTCGGCTTCTGAGACAGCGTTGAGGGCACAGTCATCGGCAAACAGCAGATCCCTAATGATGTCTGTCATAACCTTGTTTTTTGCCTGGAGCCTCCGCAGGTTGAACAGTTTGCCGTCTGTGCGGTACCTCAGGTTGACACCAACGTCCTCGTCTCTGAAGGCCTCTGACAGCATGGCGGAAAACATTAGGCTAAACAGTGTTGGTGCCAGGACGCAGCCCTGCTTGACCCCGTTTGTGACTGGGAAAGGGTCAGATGACTCTCCGCTGTCCTGGACTCTGGCCTGCATGCCCTCGTGGAATTGTTGCACCAAGACGATGAATTTCCTTGGGCAACCGTACTTGGCCATGATCTTCCACAGGCCCTCTCTACTAACGGTGTCAAACGCCTTGGTCAGGTCAACATAGGTGGAGAACAAGTCGGAGTTCTGCTCCTGACATTTCTCTTGCAGCTGCCTGGCAGCGAACACCATGTCGATGGTTCCTCGTTCTTTTCGGAATCCACACTGACTTTCAGGCAGGAGTCCTTGGTCAAGGTGGGCTGTGAGGCGGTTGAGCAGGATTCTGGCAAGGATCTTTCCTGCGATAGAAAGCAGTGATATGCCTCTATGGTTGTCACAAGCCTGTCTATTTCCTTTTCGCTTATAGAGATGTATAATGGACAGAGAATAACGACTAATTTTGTACCGAGCAAGAGAAATCAACATATATGTATATTGTATGGTACACGTCCATGCTTCAATCGGTAGCCACGGTGAACATGGATTAAGGAAAACTTATTGGAGAAGGAGATGGAAATATGTCATTTCAAAGCACAAATGACGTGCAAATTATGAGCAGCCAAATACAGAAGATAATACAGGCACTGGAAAATGTCAATTATTTCTGCATGTACTAATATCGACACTCCCATCTCCCCCAAGTTTTACAGCTGTCACTCCTGCCAGTATTTTCTGTGTGAAGTATGGCTCACTGATAAGGTTTTGGTAGAGAATACCTCATGACATGTTAACAAAGAGAAAAGAAACGTTAATTAGCTTACAGAACAGTCACTAGTTGTGGTTTCCACTTGC
This sequence comes from Theodoxus fluviatilis, assembly GCA_034096865.1. Lineage (NCBI taxonomy): Eukaryota > Metazoa > Mollusca > Gastropoda > Cycloneritida > Neritidae > Theodoxus > Theodoxus fluviatilis. Next base: position 62,677 of record JAWQFJ010014510.1, on the reverse strand, counting down.
GTGAATTCGAAATCGTCATCGAGATAAAATCCAGTTGGAAGTTTCCCATGTCTAAATCCTTATTGAACTTTTCTTTGGTGGAAATGTCAAATTCCGAGCAGTTTAAAGACCCTCTGATTTATATACTTTGTAATTCAGTGTGAGGATTTGTCCCCACAAGACAGTTCCCCATCTATAACAAGCGGCGGTAGTGAGCAAGGGGGACTTGTTCCCCGGAAGTTAGCATATCAGTCGACAACTCTAGCCTATGTCTCCACCCTGGTGAAATGCATGCTTTCGCAGTGTTGTATAGACGCTCTTGCAAGACAAACTTACTATCTAGCATTAGCTTTAGAGTGTAGAGCTGTATTCTACGGACACATTTTCTTAAGTGTCTTTACAGATGGAAAGATTCACATAAGTATAAATACAGCATAACATAATCATACTGTGCTAAATGATTGTCATTTTCGCTTTGAATCGCGTTTCATTTGACATCTTTTGTACGTGCGTGCGTGCTCGTGCATGCATACGTCTGTCTGTGTGTGTAGTTTGTGTGTGTGTTTGTGTGAGTGTGTGTGTGTGTGTGTGTGTGTGTGTGTGTGTGTGTGTGTGCGTGTGTGTGAATGTGCTTCATTGTATGTGTGTTTGTGCTTGTGCAGGTGAGCGCTTGTTTTGAGTGTGTGAATTATGTGATCTTGGAGCACAAAAGGCTTGCACAACCATGAACGTCCAACCAACGATCGACAATTTTTTATCTTTTAGTTCATAAACATCAACATCGGTTTAAAAAAATTGCACGTCAGACAAAAAGGACAATGTCTAAATGAAGTTTACACATTCCCCTGGACACGCACATACAATCGCCCTCTTAAATGAGCCCTTTTCCCATCAACATTGCAAACAAAACACAATCTCTTAATAAACAATGCAAATAAACTGATGGTGCAAATCAATGCACCGTGCGTAAATCTCCAGCGCTGAGAGAGAGAGGTAGAGGTGTCTGTATAAACGTCAGCAGCATGGCCTCTACACCCGCTTCTGACTCTTTGCTGTGCGCCTGGGTTGTTTGGTCTCTCGCCATGGCTACACTCGATCAACTCGAATCCCACTGGAAGGAAACAGTCGTGGGTTCTCAATTCCTCGTTGTCTCTTATGGGTGTCGGGCTGCTTTTTGGAGTGGGTCTGTCAACACCACGAGAGGTTTGATGTAAAATTATGCAATTGCTGGGGTCTTGTCGGACTAGGCAGAGGCTTGAAGCAAACCATTTCGCGGCAGTAAATCGCCAGGTACCTGCTCAAGTGGGCTCCTTGACGCGGACCCAACAGTTCCAGACGCCTTGGCATGAAGCTAGGTGGGGCCAGACTAACGGGCTCTGTCACTCCAAAGTACAAAATAAGATTTACCCTGCAATATCAGACCAATAAACGGTTTTGAAACACACCCTTCAACCCAAAAGATTTACAAGAATTAGAGGCTTGAAGTTTATAACGTGTCGGTTGAAATAAAAAAGCAACGAAAATAACTTTTTGGGGTCCGACATGACTGCGCATGACATGCGAGTACACACTTGTCAGAGGCCAGGTTCCAACTAGCTGACACATGCTACTTAATAAGCAGCTGAACAATGTAATGTGGCATGAAATAAATGCATTAGCACACATCTCTGATGCGATCTGCCATTACACTCATCGTTGGTCAGTCCTCAAGTCAACACATATCATTAGAGAAGGCTCCACGATGTTATGTATCGCTGGTTTACGATCTTTAGGATGCGTTACATGCGTCTTTAGTTGACATGCAGTTTTTGTGACCCACCAGACGGAAAGCAAATGTGTCCTGTCCGGATCGGTGCTTAGTCATCCTTTCCGAAATCCATATTCATTCTTGATGTCCATAACTTAGTGCAGTCCTTCTAGCTACCGCCTTTCTTACCCATTTTCATTTTCCTTCCATTTTCTTTTATTCTTCGCTTTTTTTAATATCAATACATTTTACCTCCAGATTCTTTTGAAATAGGAACAACATTAAGTTACGTTTCACAGCGACCATCCGAGGAGCCACTCGCTCGGTCTCTGGAATGATAATATGTAACAGTTAAAACACCTCAATTCCTTTCTTCTAGCAACTCCACATGCTTCTTGAATAAAACAACTGTCCTTTGTTATCTATATATTCCGACTTAGCTATGTGTTCACACGCAAGCTTCCGCAATCACAGCACTATCTCCTACGTTCTTTTGCTATCTCCTGGAACCAATGTTGATAGTGTCCCCGTGCACGTTCGCTGCTATTTCTACCACGAACCTTTTCTTTCCCTATCTGTGCCCATGTCATTCCGGGTGGAATCAAGGCTGACCCGTGCTGTAGCCTCGGAGCCTAAAGCACCTGCACGCCTCACGTCTCCTCGATGTCGACAGTTGTTGGTCTGTTTGCACCGTCTGGACCGGCGGGTCAGCGATAGGCCATTGGAACTTTAATCCCAGCCATGCCGCGCGGAAATCCACTGCTGAAGCAGCCCGATCCCTAGTAAAGATCCTAAATATTTGCCAAGCTTCCACGGAGACACACTTCATCCAGTCTCCAACGCCGCGGCGCGGAGGGCTTGGACTGAAGAGGAAGGTGTCGAGACTATTAGCACGTCTGCCACGCTGCCCGGTCGGCCCCGTGAAAGGAAAGCAAACTGTTTGGGACCCAAATGAGTCGAGAGAACATGGCGAAATAACAAACCCAAAACACGAAGAACCAGGGCAAGCTGCGAGGCAATGCGTGCCAACCAGATACTCTGTGTCCACGGATCTAAAACAGGAAGATACTTTGTGGGTGGAGGTAGAGAGTAGCGAAGTGTGAGGGGAGGTAGGAGGAGGGATAGAGAAAGAATGTGCATGGCAATTGAAAGGCGAATTAATTTTCACAAACAAGCAATTGCTTAAATTCATTACCACATGCGAAATCTCGTGCTGGAATTCAAGTTCCTTGGCATCTTTTGATGTGGATCCAGAAGAGCAAAATTCAACATGCCTGTGGATCACAGCTTCTCTTTTCCATTTTTCTCAACCAAGGCAACGTATCAAAATCTCAACATATTCCCAGACCCTCGATCAAGGATCGCCGACAACTTTTCCTTCACTGCTGACATAATCCAATCTCCAGGGATGATTTGAATGTGGAATTCCGTGTCAGATTTTCACTCCGCCCTACATTGGCCTGACACTACAGGGTTGAGTGTACCCATTCTGTAAACCCGAGTCAGTAGTATTGACTCTGGCACAGTTCGCAATAAATGCGTAATAGGCTTGACCCTTCGCATTACAGCATTGCGCCAAAATTAGTTCGTTCTGATACTATTTTTCTCTCCACATTTTACAGAAATCATTCAGATGTCAAAACTTGTTTCCATTTCAACACAAACATTTTATTGTATCGAATTAACGCTTGTTTGTTGTCTCAACAAGAGTAAGTTGAAAGTTTTGTGCGAAATAGTCTTAGAACTACTTTAACGGCGTATGTCAGGGAGCACATCGGCTATCCCACAAGCCTCTCGTGTGACCTCCGTTTGCATAAATTGGCCAAAAACCTTCCATCACGTGATGTGAACTGTGCTAGAGATACTTTTGCAGGTAGGCGAAATCTCTAGTTTACTAGAATGGAGTGTACCTGGCTTCTGACTGGATTCCCAGACCTTTACCAACATGGCGTGGTGACAGAGTATCAAGCACGTGTCCCACCAGATGTTCCTATTCCTCAGCTTTTCCTAAACGTTCTCCAATACTGACTTTACATCATACAGAAAACCTTGTTTGCTCTTCATATCTAAACGAACTCTTGACACGTATAAAGCTATACAGAAATCATCTGCTCCTGTGGCTTTTGAATAGTTTCTTGATGTTAGGATCTGAGATCCTGAAAAAAATGTTTGTGAAATAATGAAACCCAGTAGCATTTGTATTAGTATTTAGATTCGTTACTGCAACTGTTGTCCTCATTTCACTGGGGCATCGTACTACTGGATATGGTAGAGATTATCGACTTTAGAAGTTACTGAAGATTTTCTCACTTGCGCGTCCGAGTAACGACATGTGCACATAAATACTTACTCTGACATTCAAGTTCGTTGATAAAATCTTCGATGAGATACTCTTATAAGTGATCATATATTCATGCGTATTCGAGAACACTTTTTATTTAGTTGAAAAGTGGAATATCTGCTTTTATGACAATGTTGATATCGAGTCTAAAAAATTTGGAAATGACGAAGGGCTCAGATTCGAACTAGAAATTAAAATGGGATTCTGGCAATCCGCCAAGCCCCTTCTCCTCCCTCCTCACCCCCCCCCCCGCCCTCCCCCTTCCCCCCCGCCCTCCCCCCCGCCCTCCCCCTCCCCCCCCCTCCCCCCAATGGTTCTTGCCAAATTAGCGGTAATCTTTCTCCCAGTAAGTACCAATTCTGTATGAAGTTATGCCAGTTGTTGACATATACTTCACCGGTGACAGGGGACTAAAGTGACACAGAAAATGTTTGGCCTGGCGCCTCCCTTGACCTGATAAGTGCAAGCAACCCACATATGCATACTGAGTACACTGGCATTGACTTGGCTGACCCAGTATCCCGCATGAGATGGACAAAGGCGATCACACTGTATATCTGGCAGTGAAGGGCAGAGGCAGAGACCTTGCATTCCATGCTACTCTTTTATTGCCCCCAAGGTCACATTCTTGTTTCTCAGTGCTGTGCTCAGTGAACCTCTTTTTTTTTCTCCGAGTTGCCAAACTGTCTCGACATAGGTAGGAAAGAGAGCATGGGCGTCATTTGTTTCCTCACTTTTCATGTCGTGCATGCGCAAGTACGTGCGTGCGTGTGTTTGTGTTTGTTTGTTTGTTTGTGTGTGTGTGTGTGCATTGTATTAGTGTGCATAAAGGCGCGCATATGTGTGTTTTGGATGGAATGGCAGTGATTGGGGAGGGGAGGGGTGAGGGAGAGGTGCATAGACCCCTGCTGAAAATAGGACTTAAAACGTAACGTACACTATTAGAGATCGTCTGTCAAATACCGATTACGACTACGATTCGTATCATTACTTCTCACATACGTTTCAGGTGTATCTCACGACACAGTGTACGTCCATTACAGCTACCTATTAAACTTTGCTTGCTTCTCAGTCATTCAGCACAAACGGGGTCGGTATGGTACACTTTTT
>JAWQFJ010014510.1:50000-55000 GCA_034096865.1 Theodoxus fluviatilis | reverse complement strand
GATGAGGTTTTCCTCTCCACAGACTGATGGCATATCATTATCCCTCCTATTAGAATCTTTCCACTCGCTCCTCACTCTCTCGCTGGTTTTTATTAGGCATCTCTCGTCAGCCTGTGTTCAGTCCTGCTTCCAATCATGCCCAATACAGTTCTTTTTATTCTGCCTCTCCTTCCCCCCATCCCCGCACGCCATTCCCCACCCCACTCCCCTCTTCCCATTCTTCTAACTCCTCCCACTATTGTTCTTCTCCTACCTTTGCCGCCGCTTCTCCTGTCGCTGCTATTGCTGCTGCTGCTACTTATCTGCATCTCCTCTGCTATGTGTGTGTGTGTGTGTGTGTGTGTGTGTGCGTGTGTGTGTGTGCGTGCGTGACAGTGTGCGTGTGTGCGTGTGTGTGTGCCTCTTTTCTTTTACTTCGACTATAAATGCACAACCACCAGGACAGTTTTCTATGAGACTATCAGCTATCTTCACGGCAGCCACCCGACATTGAGCGACGTTATGTTGATCCATGTGCTTCAACGTCGCTAGGAATCGCCCTCCCCTCCCCTCCCCTCCCCACCCCACCCCAGCCTACCCTACCCACTCTCTCTCTCTCTCCTGCCTATTACACCCTCCTCCATCTCCTTACCTTCACCCCTGATTTAACATGTACCAATATACCTGGTCTATACACACCATCCCCCCCCAGCATATATCTTTCCTCCCCTCTCCACAAGCATTTCCCTCGCTCTCTCCCCTCCTGGCTTGGAAGTTACCTATTGGGTACGTCGGGGACTTGCGACAAAGAGCAGGGAGAGCTTGTCTCTGGGCAGACGTTGCGAACCGCTGACGTTTTACTGAATGCGGGATAGGAGATGGCAGGCTATTGCCGATCTGATATCACCTAATCTCCCTATCCCATTCTCCCCTCCCTCCTACTCCTACACCCCCAACCCACCCCCAACCCCGTACTCCTCTGTCCGCCTTCGCAGATTTCCCTAATCTCAGTGTGCCCCGTAGTCGAATATCGCAATTCTGGTAGCCTCTTGTCGGTTCCTGGGCTAATATCCTGGGGCAGGCGGATGGTGCCGTCTCAGGAAAGCGGGTGCGTGTGTGTGAGTGGAAACTGTGAAGTTGTCCCCTTGTTCTGGCGCTGCCTTCGTCACGGGAGAGAAGGGTGTGTGGAGCCGGGGTGTGTTTGCACCCGCAAAATTAATTCCTGGTCGGGGATTTACTGCGCAACGACACTGTGACGCGAGCGTCAAAACACAAAGCGGATCTGTGGGCGAGACCAGTCCGGGGGACAGTGCTTGTCTTGCTGGATGGTAGACGGAGGCTTCTGCTGTCGCGTTCTTTGCTCTTTCGTCGGCACCGTTTTCCGTTGCAGAGACAAAGTGGATGACTACGTGGGACGTACTGGATGAGACCCAAAGTGTTCTAATGGTACATTTTTCCATCTGAGGATCTCGATTCTTTTCTCACAAGGGGTGCTGTTGTAGGGAAAACGACAAATCACACGTGCGATGATTGAAATATGTGAATTTTATTTCTTCTTTGAACACCATCCAAGAGATTTGTCATGTCACTTTTGGTCTTAGGAACTTAAGTCATCTGGCTGAATTTCATGGTTGTGACTTTTGTCCAGGTGGTACATTGAAAAGCTCGTTAGAAATGTCAAACAATTCCGCAAGTCCACAAGAGCTTGGGCGGTATTCAGGAGGGATCCTTCTTTCTACGACTGTTCCACTCAAAAGGTGAGATCCAGATCATTTTGTATATGTTCCACTGTTTCATATCTCTCACCCGCACCGTTTCTCATTCATTCCGTACATATCTATTGGAAAAGGAGGAGGACGATGACGACGAGGGCGAGGAAGAGGAGAAGGACGAAGGAACGCGGTTGACGAGCAAAAGAGCACGATGAGAGCTTTTTAAGGAGGGCGAGTGTGTGTGAGTTAAGGACGTCGATAAAGAGGAGGAAGTAAAGTTGTAGAGAAAGGGGATGGATGGATGGATGGATGGGATGGGTGGATGGGATGGATGAGATGGATGGATGAACGGAGTTTAAGGGCCTTAGAAAAAGACAAAGACGAGAGAGAAGAGAACGAGGTTAATAGCGACAAGGACAAGGTACAAGTGGACAAAGAAGGCGAGAAGACGAGGAACAAGGAAGAGGCAGATGAGGAATGACGAGGAGATTTGTACAGCTCGACAAAGACCAAGGCGAGATGATAAAAAGACTGGACGGAAAATAAGAAACTGTAGGTGAATTAAACTTAGACAATATGTATCTTTTTGTTTGCTTACTGATTAAATCTGTAGGGGAAAAGACAACATAATATTCCGCTTCCGAAACTAAAATATTCAGAATTTCAAAAGTGGAAAATGTGTGTGTGTGTGTGTGTGTGTGTGTGTGTGTGTGTGTGTGTGTGTGTGTGTGTGTGTGTGTTTGTGTTTGTGTGTGTGTTCGCGCGCGTGTGCGTGTGTGTGTGCAGATACAGGTATTAAATTCAAAGACAAAACAAGCCAATTATTCTTCAAAATTGTCGTCCTCATGGCCTTCGTCGGGGATATATATTTACATTAGCGGCTGTACATGCAGTATGAATGCAGACACAAAACTTATAGCCATCTTTCGACCAGATTATAGCAAAGAGGAAAAGGTAGAGTTGGATCCAGGAGGACCGCGACCAGCCTAGAGACCCTAAACAACACAGAGATGAGAGTACAGCAAAAGAGGAGTCCTGGGCAGAGTATCGCATAAGAACAATCAAGAAAAAAAGTATATGGACGTATCTATTACAGAAAAACGATAAAATATTAGGAGGTTTGTTTACGGGAGTAGAATAAGAGCAACCACCGACTGAATGTAGGGCCTGATATTCAAAGTTTAGATTCTCAGATTTTTTAAGGGTGGGAAAATGCAAGGGACTAATGAGTTGCCTTTTGTTCGTGAGGCAACATTAGTGCAGTGGCTTGGCCTTCGACAGGGTGCGTGTGGGGCTTGTATTTCCTTCCCATTCGACGTTTGTGGCTTTTAAAAATGCATGGGTGACGCGAATGCCCGTTTTGAATGCTGACAAGTGAAACTTAATGGCCCCAGTCAGTCAATTTATCACGCGTCTCATTCACTCTGGCAGCAGACGAGGACGCCTATTTTTACTCAGGTGCCGTGGTGGAGTATTTAGAGGATTCTTGGCCTTCCACCATCACAAAGTGCGGAAAGCGATAGGCGTCACTGCCACTTTTCCTGTCAAGACCAGAAAGCTTGAGTTAAAGCCAAGTTTCACGCGCCAGCACTGACATTCTGCAATGCGGGGGGACTCGTGGTAGTTATGCAGTTACCATTTATATTCCGGTTTCTTCTCGAGGCAAATATTTTGCTTCAGACTTCATGGGCGTTAACGTGTTCGTGTGTGTTTAATGTACTAATGAAATATGCGAAGTAAAGAGAACAGAATATTCTGCTTCCAAAATTAAAGTGTTCAGGTGTTAAAAAATTATGGAAAAATACTAGTTTCTTTTTTATAACTAGAAATATGATGAAGATTGTGTTGTTGATACAGAAAGTATCAAAACTTCATACAATATAGTTCAAGGTTTTTTTTTGTCTTTTTTTGTTAATTCATGCTCCGCATGTTAGTATTTTGTACTTCCAGGCTTGTCTCCGAACACCCTATAGATCAACAGATCATATCCCAGCGCGACTGAGAGCTGATCCGTGGCAGAACAGCTTTGACGCAAGGTTTCACTGCCGAGAGGTCTCCAAACCTGGCCTGTCTACTCCATCAATGGAATGCAATCACTCTACTGACCACCTGGTGGTGACCCGCCCTCTTTAGGTCAGACTGGCCACTCGAGGCTTTCGAGGCAGTGACCAGCAACGTGGTGGAGTGCCTCGCGCTTGACGGGTGCCGGCCTCGACCTGCCGCGCTCCAGCCACAGATACAGCCGGGGCTCTCGTAGGTCTCCGTGTTGGCATGTCTGTCTGGGAGTCGATACAAGTGACTTCTTGAGAACGAAAACAGGTGAATTACAGAAAAAACTTGACAACATAATTTTGTGAGAGGATGTTGAAGCCGTCTACAAAAAAAATCAATCACACGCGAAGCTGGTCGTTCCGGAACTGAATCAGTTAATTGATGATGAACTTGACGGTAGATCGCACGTAGACAATCTTTGTTATTTACGTTACACTAATCCTTATCTTAGTTCTCGGCCAGTAAAACACCAATCAGAACCATCTTTAAAGAAGTTGTCTTTTGAAAAACGCTCGACCTGACTGTCAGACTGCTTCTGAAAGATTTTATCAACAATCTTTTCATGTGAATCAACACGTACAGACATACCGATCTCAAGATCAACATTTTTGTCGGGAACTCAATGCACACTACGACAACCGTTTTACTCTACCGCGGACGTTCCTGACTCCAGCATGGGCGTACGACCCCCTCCCAGACCCCAGACGGCGGTGGGCCCGCCAGAGAGCCGTGACGTCAACGTAGGCACGTCTCCGGGCCCGACCCCTCAACAGACGCCCCGCTTCACCCCCGGCTCCACTCCCAGAGGGCATCTAGGTCGCCCTCGCACATCCTTCAGCAACCATCTCCCTTGTCGCCACTCCATTCTTGTTCCACCTGACTCCCAAGGTCGAAGGAGCCGCCTCTCGTTGCCTGGCAACCTGAGGCGACGGTCTCCCCATTCGCATCAGCGCATCCTCACCCCCACCCCTGTGGTGGGTTTCTTCACACCCGACGGTCGCTCCTTCTACCGTCGGAGAGTGTACTCTACCGGAAGTAGCGTTACCATTGATGCCATGCCCCTGATGCTGCTCCCCATCACCCGTCTCCAGGACAACGCCGTGGAGCCAATGAGCATGCGCAGACAGCACATGGCCGTGGCGATGACGGGGGCCGAGGGGCTACAGCTGGTGGGGGTGGGGGGAGGGTCGGGCTGGGTGGACTCTCGTCATGATTCGGGAGTCCACTCCGACTCGGACTATGGATCCTTGTGCAGGT
>JAWQFJ010014510.1:37500-42500 GCA_034096865.1 Theodoxus fluviatilis | reverse complement strand
GCTGTCGAAAATGATGACATGGACAAAATCTGAACTGGGTCTCCCAGTCTGGAATCGACTTGGTACTTTGAAGAAAACATCCCTTCTTGCTGCAAAAACATGTACCAGCATGCGGAATCCTAAGCTGTAGAGCTACCAGGATCCCATTCAGTTGCACGACGGATGGTGGTTTTCTTCCGGAGGCTGGATGAAGGCTGGATGTACATTTTTCTACCTAACTGCCGGGTGAAAGAAGAAATATTTTACAGGGGGCTGGGTGTGGGGTTTGGCGACCACTTTGTGGCTGCACCTGGATGGGCTCTAGATCATTCAGAATGGTCTTTGGGCCATAAGCTAAGGGTGAAGTAACCCCGAAAGAAACCTCGAGTGCTGAAGTCGAATGTCTTGGGCCGCACGGCGCGCTCTAATAAACCACAACACTACGCATCAACTGCCATTATGACGCTTGGAGGCAGAATTGACAGTAATGGTGCTCGCCCTGTGGGGATCCACCAGGCAGGTGCAGCGCCGGGCTCCGCGCCTCGAAGGAGTCCACCCCTAGCTACTGGAGATCCCTTCGTCTCGTCTTGTGGAGCCAGGGGACGAGAAAGGAAAGCGACTGGCCGAAAAAACAGCAAAGCCAAGGGCAACCCCACCATTAACATCATGCATTGGAATGCAGAGGGGATATCCAACAAGAAGGAAGAACTAGAACACTTCCTCTACGAAAACAACATTAACATCTGCTGCATACAGGAAACACACCTGCAAGAGGGGAAGCCCTTCAAGATCAGAGGGTACCAGGTGTTCAGGAGCGACAGACAAGGAAGAAAGAAGGGAGGTGTAATGACTCTGGTCAGGAACAACATGAATGCCAGGGAGACCAATAGATACATGGAAGAAGCAGAGTTTATAGAGGTCGAGGTAACGACCAACGACGGCCCGCTGAACATCGTCAACTACTACAGCCCCAACGACAAGCCGCTATCGTTTGAAAGAATCCAGGTCAATAACAGCGGCTTCCTCATCGCTGGAGACTTTAACAGCCAGTCCCACAGTTGGGGATATAACACACTAGACAGGCGAGGAGAAGACATCGAATCATGGCAAGATGATCACTGCAGAGGACCTCTGGACTCCAAGTGTGATCGGCGATCGAGAAGAAGAAGAAGAAGATTCAGATTGGTTTGACCTTGACACTGGCTTTTCTGAACTGCAGGCCAAAGGTGAACTCGGACCGTGCCACAAACAAGCTCGCACTCAGACACTGAACGCTGTCCACCACGATTACTGCCTCGCCTCAGTTTAGTGCTCCATATACTGCTAGTCATTACTAAGGCCAACGAGAGCGTCCATTGCAAACGACCAAGTTATCTGGGAAGGCTGGCCAGTTCAATTACGCTGTTTCCACGTCCACCGTGGTCCGCAAACAGGCCTCTTCCAAGTGGAACCTCTCTTTCCAGATGCGGAAAGCCTCGCAGCTAGGTGTCTGGCTGATAAGGAGATATCGAGCGGGTCCAGCCGTGTTTGTACTCTGTGGGGCAGCCTTTCGTGACTTCACATTCGTTCGAGACGCTTCAAACTGCACGACAAATGCTTTCACTCAGACAATGAAGAGGAAAGTTTAGTTATCGATGCCCAACATTCTTTGAAGAGACACCAAACAACGTGTGCAAGAGTTTCGATTGCTGTCTGAGCCTGGCACACATGACGGTGTTGTGACTACATTCAATAGGCTGTTGTTATTCTGTCGATCTGAATCGCATGTCTGTTGCCGGGAGATTACAAAAACACACAGAATGTTATCTCTCACAGCAACACGAGCAGCAAAAAATTCCTGTCCCTCCTTTAGCAAATTATATTTTTTCATGCAATGTCTTCTTAAGACTTGTCGTCATGGTGCATTGTACTTATGCTAAGTCTTTTCAAAACGACTAGGATGTAGATATTGCTGTCCTCACCTACATCGTTTTGAATGGTGAATTGTTCTGTAAACTTTGCCAGTCATACCAACCACTCACATCAGTCTGTTGCGAGACACTTCATTTGAGAATATCGTAGAGAATGTCATTGTCGTACAACATTCTGCTAGCAGTTTTGTTTCCGGAAAGACTATGTTGCTTAGGATACGAAAACCACAAATACAACCCATCTGATGATGTTTTGGCGCACAAGCTGTACGAAGATCTATCGGGGATGTGATTGTCATACGACAGTCCGTTTGCAGACCTATCTCTCGAAGGACGATACTGCTCTGGATGCAGGGTTTGCAGCAGCCGAGCAGATCAGAATGGAACATGGGCATTCCCTGTAGAAGATGGTCCACACATACCTGTACATGTATTGTAGATATATGACTGTTGGGCTGCAAGCCGATGCTCAAACCCTGATCTTCCTCATGTCGAGTGGCTTTCCACTCACCGATTCTGGAACACACGGCATGATTTTTGTCACGTGTCAGTAATACTTAAAGTCACCGATGAAAATTATCATTTTGCAGACGATCATATACTGGGAGTTAAAGATTTTTGTAACGTTTAATTTCACTTAATAATTAAAGAAAAACAACAGGAAAAAATCTATAAAATGTTGTCGCAGTCGAGAATTTTCGGGGAGTTTTATGAATGCTGAATAAACTGGAACTTTTTAAGAGTGGCATTCCGATCATTCTTAATTTTCTCCTATAAATGTTGCTCAAACTTATCAAAACTCTATGGATGAAAGTATCATTATAAGGCAAGAGATTTCCGCATATTACAAGGACTTTGGTATTCTGAAAAGAATGGACTTCTCCATGACTACGACAAGCACTGGCTGTCACATTCTTTGACACTACAAACCGCTTAAATCGTCACTGAAACCTTCCGGAAGTCACCCAGAGCAAGTCCAAGCTCGACCTGGAACAAGAGGTTCCACTTAGAAGAGGCCTGTTAGCGGACCACGGTGGGCGTGGAAACAGTGTAATTGAACTGGCCAGCCTTCCCAGATAACTTGGTCGTTTGCAATGTACGCTCTCGTTGGCCTTAGTAATGAATAGCAGTATATGGAGCACTAAACTGAGGCGAGGCAGTAATCGTGGTGGACAGCGTTCAGTGTCTGAGTGCGAGCTTGTTTGTGGCACGGTCCGAGTTCACCTTTGGCCTGCAGTTCAGGAAAGCCAATTTGACGGTCTATTAAGGCGACCATCAGTGACGTAGTGAACTCAGTCAAAGTAAGTTTTAATAGACTTAGATACAACTAAAAGACATAAATGGAAATCAATATTGTATCAGTGAGCAATGTCTCTTCGTTCAAACAGGGGGAAAGTGGATATAGTTTCTTTCGGAAAGATCGATGTTGCTGCTAACATATATTTCGCTTCGTATCTTTAATAACCATTAACCAATAACCACTTTGGTTTCTGAAGCGAAGAAATGAATCGAGAAGAAAGTATACAAGGAGTATTTAATAACCATTAAGTGTGGAGTTACTCAATGACCATAACACGTACTTAAAAAGATAAATTGCATCTCTCTGAGGACTGTATGATGAGCCATTTTATTCATCTTTTGATCAGAACTTTTATATAGCTTGCTGTGCTATCAAAGTTGAGCTCGGCTACTTGCTTTCACTGGCGTCAGAGTGTTTAGTTCGACTTTGGAAATCCAGTGTAAACGACAGCGGTCATGTCATAGGTACCAGAGTTTCGTCTCCCGCCCCTGACCTCTGACCTCCGTGGGCTGGCTGGATTACAGGAGAGTGCTTCCGCTTCCGGTGCGTTTGATGTAATCAGTCTTATAAATCAAATTAAATCATGCCTAGATGGTGATGGTGACGATGACGATGACGATGATGATGATGATGATGATGATGATGATGATGATGATGATGATGATGATGATGATGATGATGATGATGATGATGATTGATGATAATGATGATGATGATGATGATGATGATGATGATGATGATGATGATGATGATGATGATGATGATGATGATGATGATGATGATGATGATGATGATGATGATGATGATGATGATGATGATTGATGATGATGATGATGATGATGATGATGATGATGATGATGATGATGATGATGATGATGACGACGACGATGATGATGATGATGATGATGATGATGATGATGATGATGATGATGATGATGATGATGATGATGATGATGATGATGATGATGATGATGATGATGATGATGATGATGATGATGATGGCGATGATGATGATTATGATGAATATCTAGTTGTATTTTCTCTCGTGGAGAAAAGATATGTATTGCCCTTACAACAGAGGGATGTTTACCTACATTTTCATAGCCTCATTTCTCTTGGATGGCCGAATTCCTTGGAAACGTCGACCAAAGCTTAAACTTTTAAAGATTTTTTTAATCTATGCAGCAATCCCTTGTCTTGCGAGAGACTAGGCAGTCTTGCACAACTTTCTTGTTTGAAATCGATTGAATAATTCGCGTGCTGGACTACTCACAATGGACCTAAGGTTTCCAAAAGCTGAATAACAGGCACACCCAGCCTTTCCTTTTGTCAATCCTCAGAAAATGCTTGCCGTCCCCCTGATTTGCAGTACAAAGCCATGCTGAACTCGGTGAGGATATATCTAAGTGCCGGGGTCGGTTGTATAGTTACTGAAAAGGAGATGAAGACAAGCAACCGACAATGATTCTTTCTTGAGCAAATATGGCCCTGAAAAGGCCATAGGAACCGCCTGTGGTGAATTTGCCTTCGCGACATCTCTGTTTGCACGAGAAGTACACCATGCACGGAAATATCGACCTTGTCCTTAGCAGATCAGTTGTGTAAGTATGGATCTCCACGACTCGTGTCTTCTGCTGACAGGGAAAGCTGACATGATCGATTGCAGGAACTGTTTTAATCAAGGTGATGACGACGACGAGGAGGAGAGAGAGGAGGAAGAGAATGAGAAGGAACAACAGCAACAGATTAAATTTACGAGCGAGTGAGAGATGGATTAGCAATATGTATGAATAAGTTTGATGGATTCCGAC
>JAWQFJ010014510.1:0-32500 GCA_034096865.1 Theodoxus fluviatilis | reverse complement strand
ACACTGCACCAGCCTGAATGGTTTGCGCGTAAGTTAAACACGCATTCCCGTAAAAAGACGCTTAGAATTTGCGTTTTCTACAGAGCCCTGATATTCTACAAGAGCTTTATTGAGCGTTTTGAAATGACGCAGTGTTCATGCCTTGGAGTCAGACACACGTATGTGTCATCTTGTGAGAAGTGCGTCTAAGTTCGGTACGAAGGCGCAGTTGAGCGAGAGGAGGAAAACAACTGACTCCATAGTAACGACGCAATCATGCAGTGCACCGATAGTCCTCATACGGACTGGGACAAAGGGTGCTCCGACTTTGCGGTAAACAAAGCACAGAAATGTTCATGGTTTCTCGGTGTTTCGTGTCATCAAAGTCTTTTAATTCATTTCCGAAGAATAAAGTCTAGTGATAAAGTGCCCAAAACACTTTTTGTCACATTTTGTCCTCCAAAACGGCCCCTTTCATTGAGATGCTGTAGCCCGGTCAATCAGTTCGACAATCCATTAATTCACTGGTAGACAGCCTGGGAGGTCCATTAATCGATTGATTCGTAGTTGCTTGACCTGGTTCCGTCATTGTTTGCAGCAAAAGCCCGCCACATTTACCACGCAGCTCTCGAACCCTTTCTTTCCGACAAATGAAAAAACCTCCTACTCCGAGGTTGGCGTTCTGGGAACTCACTGCCCGCGTTGTAGTTGTCATCGCCGTCATCCGAGACTTCGGGCCATCTTCACTTGATAAACGGGAACCTTCATCGTGCCGCTTATCGAAAAAACGCCACCTTTCTACGACTCCGAATCACCTGGTAGCAATCAATTGCAGACTTACCGCTGGGGAATCGCTCGTGTTGTTTTTCTCTTGTTTTCCTGCTGACATGGCGACAGTGGGCTATCCCGCCATGCCTTGCTAGAGCGCTGTGACCAGTAGTGTGTAGTGGGAAAAGTAGCGTGTTCACGGAACCTTGACCAGGGAGCTGTCTACGGGAGGACTTCAAGGCGTTCAGTCGCACCCCTGGGACCAGGGCTCATCCCAGCCTGGAGCAATGCCACCTGCGAGGGCCTATATCGAGTGTGGGAAGTTTATGACTGGGAAAGATAAATATGAGAGGTTGTGGATCTCTTCAGAGGAACTGAGTAGTGTAATCCCGTCATCAGTGTATAGCTATGCATAAACATATACTAAATCAACAGGAAGAAAGCCGAAAAGAGAAATGACATTAATGGTGGTTGTAAACATTTGGAAATGGAACGGATTAGTGTCGTACATGATGTCGATGCTGCTGCTGCTGCTGCTGCTGCTGAAGATGATAATAATGCTGCTGCTGCTGAAGAGGATGGTGAAGATGATGATGATGATGATGAGGAGGAGGAGGAGGAGGAGGAGGAGGAGGAGGAGGAGGAGGAGGAGGAGGAGGAGGAGGAGGAGGAGGAGGAGGAGGATGGAGACGATGACGAAGACCTCGAAAACTATGAGGAAACCAGGCAGTAGTAACCAAAGACGAGAAGGAAAAGACAGATTGACCTCGTGAGGAAATACGAGAAGAAATAGACAAGAAAAGTAGCAGGGAGAGAGAGAGAGAGAGACAGACAGACAGACAGACAGACAGACAGACAGACAGACAGACAGACAGACAGACAGACAGACAGACAGACAGACAGACAGACAGACAGACAGACAGACAGACAGACAGACAGACAGACAGACAGACAGACAGACAGTCAGACAGAGAGAGAGAGAGAGAGAGGGAGACACAGAGAGAGAGAGAGAGAGAGAGAGAGAGAGAGAGAGAGAGAGAGAGAGAGAGAGAGAGAGAGAGAGAGAGAGAGAGAGAGAGAGAGAGAGGGAGGGAGGGAGGGAGGGAGGGAGGGAGGAAGGGGGGGGGGGGGGGGGGGCGGGATTCGAAGATTTTACGAAAATCCAATAACAGTTAAGTAGTCTTCCTCGTGTCACGAACAGCTGTATCACTTTGAATGAGTTTGCCTTCCCTAAAAAACGAGTACACAGGGATATCTTGTCAGATGCACTTTGAATAATCTCACACACAGCGCTCGTCCCTGCTCTTTTTTTTTAATCAGTTGTTCCCTTCTCAATTTGAAGAAAAAACACGGGGGAATGGGGGATGTGGGGTGGGGGTGGGGGGAGAGACTCTCCCTTCGTTGATAACTGAGGAGAACTCATGTACGCAACAAATGCACAGACAATGCGATGCCTCCGTGACTCGCAGACTGCCTCATTGACTGGGAATGGACGATAGGGGCAAACGAAATGAATTAATGACGGGCACGCGGGAGATCAATGGCGCACGCCGTTTCATGAACCAACTCTGACGTCACTTTAGTCAGTTTTGCCGCATGAAGCCGACGAGTGGATGGCGTGATGCGTTGAGATTAGAGACGGGAGGGCCTCCGGTCAGCACGCCAGGACTGCTGTAAGACTGACGACGTGGAGTATACGAAGCCTGCGTTGCTAGCCACTTGGCAGTCGACAAGAGCATCGAGGCTTCTAGGCAAGCCCTCAGTTCTGCTTGTCCTGGGCCCAAACAGTTCCTCGACCAAATTCGAGATACAGTAATTGCCCCTGAAGAAATAGTATGTTCACGTATGTTTAGGCTAGAGTTGGATTCTACCCCTTTGACGCTGGGAACATGAGCAGACTTCTGTTGAAAATGGGGAACTGTTTTGAAACCGTGCCTGGACAACTCCGTCAGTAAGTGTGCATTTATCTTGGGTGAAACTACAAGCTGTTTGATCTCCCCTGGAAGTACAGAATGGGACAATGGCGTCAAACATGAAAGAACAGTCGTTTAGAGTTGTTTTTCTTTGGATCAACGCGTCGACCTTGGAAATGTTGAACGTCTTCACTCCTGAACGGAATCAATGGTCGTGCTTAAGACCTTCACACACATTTATTGCACAGAAACTAATGTCATCATGAAGCAGTGTGGTGGTGTTTAATTCCTCGAGCGGGAAAACTGTACGAGGAAGTTTTCTTAGAAGTTTTGACGAGAAAAGATAACTTTCAAAATTTGCTGTGTTTTCTTTTGGATATTTTTCTACTTGTTTAAATTGCTATCTTTTGACACTATATCAGATACTCAACTGTTGCAGCAAGTCTTTGACGGTGAAATGCTATCAACTTGTGCACATCTTTGAACGATACTTGGACATTTGGTGATTGTTGTCTTCCTTTCATTGGCCTAAGCAGGCCACTCATAGCCGTCACAATTCTGCTGTGGGTAACCTATCGTGTCACACCTACCAGTTGACTGACTGCATGAGAGATATCTTCAGTTGTGACGCAGGGATATTTGTCTGATATTCTCCTCAGACAACATGATTTTGTCTGCATGATGCCATCGTTCCCGTGGAATCCACATTGTTTACCGCCATGCTTTATTCACAGTCGCCTTCGCTATTACGGAACTGTGCGTGAATCTTTAAACACTTAGGTGACAGAGGGCGCTTTGATGTTGCAGACCTCTGGATTTTGTTCGTCTGGAGCCATATGGAGATCTAATTGATGGGTGAATTACCTTGAAGTCCTACGTGTCTGTCTCTTTGTCTCTGGACAAAATGGCTATCGTTTAGTCACCGCAATTATATATTGTATACTTTTGCTCCAACTCTGACGCAGTTCTGCTGGGGTATGCAAAAGTTTGGCGTGCCTGAGCCTGCACTCGGACAGAGAGCGCAGCTCCGGTGGGAAGTTGGGGGGCGCTATGGGATGCGTTGGCGACACAAGGCTCGTCTCCCTGACAGCAGCGTTCTCTCGGATCGAAGTCATCGCCAGTCTGTCTGTCACGCCGCATCATCCGGGCCGGCCCACAGAGACTCGCAGGAAAGCGGTGGATCGGAAGACAGTCCTCGATTCTTGCTTTCCCCAAGTCCTACATCGGCGTTGTTGCGACGTACCGGACGGACAGTTGGGAGTAGGGAGACTGACGTCTTTGGAGGAAAGTGATTGTTTCAACTCGGATGTTTCGACACTGACGTCCTTCAGCTGGGGCTTCGTTTGTGTTGAGATTTTTACCCTTGCTGTTGTTCAGTCCCTAACTTCTTGACAAAACATCTGAAGCTTGCCGAACTTGATGGGTTTGAGATCATGTTTACATGATTTTGGCGGTCGCATTTTGACTGAAGGCTACTTGTTTTGCGAATCACTCGCTTCGCACTGAAAACTTCGACGCATCAGTGATTTCTATACCAACCCGACAATATTGTTCCCCGGGATTTCGAGAAGACCACGACAACTTTAGTCCCAGCGGGCCCTGAGGTCTTGACCCGACTCATCAATTCAGCCGTCTGGCCAGCAAGCCCGAGGAGTCAGGTGCTGTCAGCATGGGTCCCCCTACTCTGCCCGTGATCATCCCTGCCGCCACTGCCTCTCCTACTGGGTCTCGTCAAGGCCGCTCACAGACGAAGACATCTTCAACAGAGCGGGCCTCCTCCCAGCCCTCCCGCAAATCAGCAGAGAGCACTGCCATCTATACAGCAAGCAGGTCTCCCTCACCTCCCCCTGGCCCCCACTGCAGTCCCTACGACTTTCCCTACCGTGACGTGGCCGCCTGGCTGGAGGCGCCCCCCACACGCCAGAGTTTTGGCATGGGTCAGCTGGGTCTTCCTGGACTTGACCCCGGCGAGACAACTGGGGTCAGCTCTAGCGCATGCGCCACCGAGACCCAGACGACGGCGAGCGAGTCGGTGGAACTGGTCAGCGTTGACCAGTGGCTACGCTCTGCCTCCATGCACCACGTCAGAGTGGTCAGTTCCACCTCTAGACCCGGAAAACCTCTCAGGCTGCCAACTCTGGTCATTCCCTCGACAGAGACGAGAGTGGTGCGGAACATGCGGTCGTTGGAACCGAGAGAGAAATCTCCCGTCACCAGGACTCCCATCAACCCCTCACCCTCCCCCCGCTTCAGAATGGAACCCACATGGATCGCCCCCTCTGCCACCCCTAGTCCCTGGGCCTACTTCGGACAGGTGAGGTTGATGCGGGAAGTGAGTATATGGGACTGGAGATGAAAAGAGATGGATGGATGGTGCGTTACGGCCTTTCCGCCTTTGTAGGCTATGTAAGGCCATCGAGCACGAAAATCATTAGAATTGTTTAGAGTATGCGCAAATCAAGTCATGATGTCTCTATTTATTCGTCTCTTACGAATCACGTAGGGAGACGCGGTGGGTCTATTCTCACCCCGATCCCACAGGGGGATCCAGTTTTACGAAGAAATATCAAACAATATTGATGCCACTGACTCTTCTGTAATGTTCTCTCTATGCGTCGTTGGGTGCCAGTAAGAAATTATGCATCGACTATAATCCTGTCTATAACCCTAGCTTTTTCCTGTTTGGTGCCTTTGAATTCTTACATTTGAAATCCTCGCTTTCGACAAGACATTAGCATGACGCACTTCTGACGTGTACAGAGAAGTTAAATACACAGGAGCACAGAGCGAACTTAATAAAGTTAATCAAGCGACGTGCCATTCTTTCATTCAGCACTAAAGCAAGTAGAAAGTCACCTTACAACACGACAGAGCCGAGAAGAATAACGAACGTGGAACAAGTTTGACTCGTGTCTTTACTATCCCGTGCATAGAAACGTGTTCTTACAATCCGTAGGAGTGCTAGCTTCTCGTCCAGTGACGTAGGGAGTGATAAAGCACGAAGAGAAAGTCAGGCAAGTCCAATGACTACAACAGATGTGTATCAAGTTCTTTGCGTTATGTCGCAGCGCTACTTTTCATTCTTGCGTACGTGATGCAAAACTTTCACTAACCCGTACACTGCAAAGTATATTTTTCACGTTCGTTCGATGTGAGTGTCCATGCGAGTGAGGGGACCAGGAGAGAAGGGCAGGGGGGAGAGAAGGAAAGATAGGAGGGCGGGAATGAGGAAAAAAGGAAGAGAGAGAGAGAGAGAGAGAGAGAGAGAGAGAGAAGAAGAGAAGAGAGAGAGAGAGAGAAAAGAGCGGGAAGAAGTAAAAAGAGAGGAAAGAGAGGAGAAAGAAGAAAAGGGAGAAGAGAGAGGAGAGAGAAAGGGAAAGAAAGAAAAGAAGAGAGAAGAAGAGAAGAGAGAGAAGAAGAAGAAAGGAAGAAAGAAGAAGAGAAGAAAGAAAGAAGAGAAGAAAAGAAGAAAAGAGAAGAAGGAAGAAGAAGAGAAAGAAGAGAAGAAGAAGAAGGAAAGAGAACGAGAAGAAGAAGAGAGAAGAGAGAAGAAGAAGAAAGAGAGAAGAAAGAAGAAAAAGAAGAAGAAAGAAGAAAGAAGAGAGGAAGAAGAAGAGAAGAAGAAGAGAGAAAGAAGAAGAAGAATAAGAAAGAAGAAGAAAGGAGAAGAGAGAAGAAGAAAGAAGAAGAAGAGAGAAGAGAAGAAGAAGAAGAAGAGAAAGAGAAGAGAAGAAGAAAGAAAGAGAAAGAGAGGAAGAAAGAAGAAGAAGAGAAGAAGAAGGAAAGAAGAAGAAAAAAGAGAAGAAAAGAAAAGAAAGAAAGAAGAAAGAAGAGAGAAAGAAAGGAAGAAGAAAAGAGAAGAAGAGAAAGAAAGAGAAGAAAGAGATAAGAAAGAAGAAGAAAAGAGAAAGAGAAAGAAGAAGAAGAAAGAAAGGAACGAAGAAAGAGAAGAAAAGAAAGAAGAGAAGCAGAGAAAGGAGAGAGATATAGAGAGAAAGAAGAGAGAAGGCCAGCGCACCGACCTCCACTCCCAGACAGAAAGGCGCCCCGAGAAAGAAAGCGAACCTAATGAGTCGATCACCTCTCCTACTCTCCTACTCTACCTACTCTCTCCTCCCTCCATCACTTCTCCCTACTCACGCCACTCTCATCCCAATCTACCCATCAAAATATATCGCATGTACCGCGGCTCCCTCTCTCTCTCCCTCTCTCTCTCTCCCTCTCTCTCTCTCTCTCTGCCTCTCCCTCCCTCCCTACCTCTCCCTCCCTTTCTCTCTCCCTCCCTCCCTCAATAAGATGACATTGGCATTGAAGAATACCTGAACAGTTTCAATGCGAAGATATTCCGTGATGCATTTGTCCGATTTAGATTTGGAGCAAATAACCTTAAAACGACTCAGAGGTTTAAGGGTACGCAAGATTTGCAGTGCCCATATGTCAACAAACTGAAGACTAGAAGCAATGTTTGTTTATTTGTCACGCCTACGAACATTTGAGAAAAAGGTACACAAAACAGAAGGCAAACGAACGGGTCTGAAACGATGCGCGTCACTAATGAGCAATGCTGACAAGAGCCCTTGCAATGTAAACATCATGCTTAGAGGTTGTGGAAAAATAGAGTAGAGGGCTAATAATAATAATAATAATAATTATAATAATAATAATAATAATAATAATAATAATAATAATAATAATAATAATAATAATAATAATAATAATAATAATAATAATAATAATAATAATAATAATAATAATAATAATAATAATAATAATAATAATAATAATAATAATAATAATAATAATATGTGGATTTATAAAGCGCCTTACCAATGAGTTAAGACATGCTCAAGGCGCATACATACACAACCATTACAATATACAATAACAGTCAATCACCTCAAGCACAACTTAATAAACTTAATAACATAAGAGTCAGACATTCACTTCAGACATTCGACAAACTGATGTACAGCGTCACCGTTAAACCATGAAACTGGGGAGAGGGGGAGGAGGGACAGGAGGGGGGTAGGGGGCTTAGGCAAGCTAGTACAAAGAGAACAGTGAGGGGAGGAAGATGAAGAAACTTAGACAGGATCAGGGAAAGATTTCAAGAAGAGGTGAGTTTTGAGAGCAGAGCGAAAGGTCGAGGGAGAAGTAGAGTGACGAACAGAGGCGGGGAGGTCATTCCAGATAGAGGGAGCCTGATAAAAGAAAGAGCGTTCACCAAATTTTGTTTTAACTGGAGGGTCCTCCGGGAACCTGAGGATTCTTGTGTCTGCGGAAGAGCGTAGCTGTCTAGCGGGTGTGTAGGTGCGCATGGGTTTTAGAGAGATATGGAGGAAGGGATTCAGCGAAGTAATAGTAGCAAAGACAGGCAATCTTGTATTTGACTCTAGCACTAATGGGCAACCAGTGGAGAAAGCGGAAGAGAGGAGTGAGATGATCTGACTTTTTTTACTTACAGATGAGTCGAGCTGCAGCATCTTGAACTCTTTGAAGTTTATCAGTGAGATATGCGGGACAGCATATTACACAATCCCTCTGCTACAGAGTGAGGATTTCGAGATGTGTTGTGATAAGTAGTTTACATTTTTCAAATGTTGATTATGATGTTTACTTGTAAAATGTGAAATGTGTACTTGCAACCACGGGAGACCCAGAGGTACCAAATGTGCCTCCAGCAACCAACAACGACGACCACCCCATCCTTCGTGTAGAAGTGGAAGCAGCAATGAAATCGCTGAAGAAGGGGAAGTCAGCAGGAGTGGACAACATACCAGGAGAGCTGGTGCAGGCAGGGGGGAAGAAATGATAAGTGCTTTACTGACCATCTGCAACAAGATCTGGCAGACGGGGGAGTGGCCCATACCGTGGACGCAGTCACTCATCATCACCCTCCCCAAGAAAGGCAACTTACAGCTATGCCAGAACTACAGAACTATCAGCCTCATCAGCCACCCGAGCAAAGTCATGCTGAAGATCTTACTGAACAGATTGAAGCCACAAGCATAGAAGATCATCGCTGAAGAACAGGCAGGTTTCAGACAAGGGCGCAGTGCAACGGAGCAGATTTTCAACCTCAGGATACTGTGCGAGAGGTACCTACAACACCAACAGGACCTCTACCACGTCTTCGTGGACTTTAAGAAGACTTTCGACAGGTTATGGCATGCAGCACTGTGGGCGACCATGAGGCTGTACAGCATCAACGCCAACCTGATCAGAGTCATAGAACACCTGTATGACAATGCCACAAGTGCCGTATACTTCAACAGCAGCATTGGGACTGGTTCAGAACCACAGTCAAAGTGAGACAAGGCTGGTTGCTCTCTCCCACCCTCTTCAACATCTTCCTGGAAAGAATACGCCCTAAAAGACCACGAGGGGACAGTCAGCATTGGCGGCAGGGGAGGCATCAATTAGCGCGCTTATACAAAAAGCACGCACATTTTTCGTATACAAATAGCGCGCTCGTCCTGTATACAAAAAGCGCGCTTACCTCGTGTACAAATAGCGCGCACATAGAAAGAGGGCGCCCCTTCCGTCTGCCAATGCCCCCTGCTCATCACGGGGAGGTAAAAGTAGGATTTCGAGCAGGATATTATTTTTATAATTGTATAATTTTATTTTAATTTTATTTATTTTTATGAAACGATAGATGGGTGGATGTGGGTGATAGAAAGTGTCCCCCAGATGCCTATGGAAGGCCTCAGGCATTTGTTGTCCGGTGTGACTCCAAATCAGGGTCTGCCCACATATCCGGCGGGAACTTGGCCTCTGGTGCCACGTAGGTCTGCAGCACGTAATCGGCGAACTGTTCCACTTTCCTTCCTTCTGGTAAATCTGCTAGTATGTCGAATGCGAAGGCGTCTGAGACATCTGCAGGAGGAAGGAAGCTGAGTCCGAAAAATGACTTGAGCCAAGCGCTTGTCTCCGTTTCGTGCGTCTTGTATTCATCAGAAAGTCCTAGTGCTTGGATCTTACGCAGCCACGCCTGCCCAAGATGAAACTTGCAGCATTTGACGATCGCGTTTGGCTACGATTCTTTCACAGCCTGGAGCATCGCATCTTCAAAATCCAGATGAATGCTGGCGACGTTCAGATTCAGACCATACGTTGTGCAGACTCGTTTCAGATGCCTGAACATGGTGACATAAGTGTCTTTTGACTTGTTTGGCAGCAAACTCAAAACACAGGAGATGTGCTGACCGTTCTTAAAACCATGTAAGGTGTAGAGCTGCAGAAAGAAATTTGGACAGTAATTGAAAGTGCCATCACCAAAAAGAGTCACGTCTTCATTACACAAGAATTCCAGGTTTGTTCGTGTGGTGAAGACGATGATGCCAGAGTCTTCGTCATTCACTTGGATCATGGCTTCGCCCCTCGAAGACTCTAGAACATAGTCACGCAAACATTGGTGTGTCTCCTCCCTGTTCTTGGGTAGCTTTGGCGTCTTCTTTCTCTGCTCCCGGTACACAGCCCGACGGATGCCAATCATGTCATTGGGAAGCATGTCCCCTTCCTCCGCCGTTCCGTTCTGCAACTCTAGCCCGATGATTTTTGAAGGTCTCTCAAGCAAATCGTCCGCGGCTCTCCTTGTGCATCCTTGTCTGAGCTTTTGCACCTCAATCGATCTCAAAGAGTTTTCTTCATGATTATGCTGGTTTGTGAAGGACATTAAACTGTCATCTAGTTGTGTCTTGCACCGTGCTTGGCATGCTCGTTTCGTACATCTCCACTGCTTTGTTGACTTCGGACACGGTCCAGTCTGAACCGAAAACCTTCGTACAGAAGGCACGGCCGTCCGTGGTTTGTAAGGGAAGCGTCCATTGTGTTTTGTTTCAGGTTAAAACAGCAACTGAAGATTTTTTTTCTTCTTCGGAAACCTATTGTCGAGTCCAGAATCTGATGAAGTGTTCACGCCGGAAAGCTGGTTGTCGAGTCAAGAATCTGATGAAGTGTTCACGCTCCCTATGAATTGAGCTCACAACTTTTTCTCTCTCTCTCTTTGCAAGCGCGCTATTTGTATACGTGGCCAGCGCGCTTTTTTATACGAGACGGGCGCGCTTTTTGTACACAGGAAACAAGCGCGCTAATTGTACTATGCGCGTTATTTGACAACTCCCGGCGGCAGAACAATCACAAACTTACGTTTTGCTGACGACATAGATGGCCTGGCCGGAAGTGAAATGGAGCTGGAGAACTTAGTGGAGCGCTTAGACACAACCTCCACAAACTTTGGCATGCAGATCAGTGCAGAGAAGACCAAACTGATGACCAACACCAACGGCATCAGCACTGACATCACGGTCTGTGGCGAGAAACTGGAAATCGTCAACAGCTTCAAATACCTGGGAGCAATTGTCACAGATGCAGGATCCAAACCTGAAATACTCTCCAGAATTTCTCAGACCACAGCAGCACTTACAAAACTCAGGACCATCTGGAAGGTCAGGAACATAGTCCTCAGCTCAAAGATCATACTGATGCGCGCCCTGGTCATGTCCACATTTCTGTATGCCTGTGAGTCATGGACACTAACAGCTGACTTGGAGAAAAGGATACAGGCCATGGAAATGAGATGCTTTCGACGACTTCTCGGCATTTTCTACAAGGACCGCATCACAAACGAGGAAGTCAGAAACAGAATCAGGCAAGCCATCGGGCCCCATGAAGAACTACTGACCACTGTGAAAAGACGCAAACTAAAGTGGTATGGGCACGTCTCACGATCGTCAGGGCTTGCCAAGACTGTGCTGCAAGGCCCAGTAAAAGGAGGGAGGAGGAGAGGCAGACAAAGGAAAAGATGGGAGGACAACGTCTCAGAGTGGACAGGGATGAGGCCAAAGATTATAGGTTACACAAAGATAGTTTATTAGCTCATTCTCGTGAGGGTCGAGACACGTTGCGCCCCAAGCGGCTAGCACTATGGGAAATGCCTATAGTCCGTTTCAACATTGCACTGTATTTAGTCACATGATTATAGGATTTAGTGGAGACTTCGCACAAAAATGGCCTAGCAACAGATGTGCGATGGACCTAATTCTAAAATTTCCGATAACGTCATCAACTACCAAGGTTGAAGAACGAGTGACGTCACTATTTGACCAATTTGAAGAATAATAATTTTTAACACAGAGAGAACAGGGTCACCAAACGTTGCAATCACGTCGACCCGTGCACACGTGGTTCTGCGAGTGACCTGCATTTCGATTGTTAAAACGTAGGAGCTTTCAATACCTTTTGATGCATTCAACATACAGCTTTGATAAATTAATGCTGTTCATGGTTTACATTTTCTTTGGATGGGGTTTCTAGTGTCCCCAAATTCAGCTTTTTCTGCGCGAAGCGAGACTATGTCCACCATTTTAAATGTGCAATGTTGAAACGGACTATAGGCATCTCCCATAGTGCTAGCCGCTTGGACCGCTGCAATTTTAGCTGCTTGTAACTTCAAAGAGCAAAAGCTCGGCATGAACTATCTTTGTGTAACCTATAATCTTTGATGAGGCTCAGTGAAGCCTTGAGACAGTCCGAGAGGCGAGAGGAATGGAGAGAGCTGGTTGTCAGATCATCTGTGGTGCCCCAACGGTCGTCCAGACTACGGGACAAGTGAAGTGAAGTACTTGCAAGGGGCCGATGGCTAAGTAATAAGCCGTTTAGTTTGGTTGTTATAATTTACAGATAGGGTCGTTATACCTACTGCTGTAGACTACTGTTTCATAACTGCTCCTATTCTTCCTTGTGACATAATAGTTATTTGTTGCCACACGAGTTGAATCTGACCACATGCCACTTGAAATTTATATTGGATATCAAACAATATATTTTCATGACCAAAAGGTAACTACAGTCGTATCCAAAATAATGCAGGACACCAGTAAAATTGACTAGTTTCGCCATATAGTCAACGACATTTACTCCATAAACACTATACGTCATATCTGTCATTGTAACAATACATTAAAAAGGGTAATAACCTAGATCCCGACAATCCCATTCTAAGTAATTAAGTTTCTTCCTTATTAACGAGATGCATTTGTACTTGGCTCGAGTTAGAGGATGTAATTATTGCAGAATAGGTGCGCTTCAAAACTGGCCACTCCAGTATCGACCATGTAATTATTTACTTTGTTTACAATTAGTTTAAAGCATGTATATGGTGGTGCCCAAGGAAAGTTCTACGTCGCCTTTGATTCTGTGGATCACCGTCAATTTTGGAACGCATTGCAAATCGCCAGCTTAGCGCCCAAATTCACTAGAATGATATACGCGATGTACTCCAATATGCAGGCATGTGTGAGTTTGAATGAGGAAGTCAGCAACAGGATCAGGAGAGCAATTGGACAGTACGAAGACCTTGCTCTCAATCGTGAAAAGCAGAAAGCTGAAGTTGTACGGTCACGTGTCAAGAGGCAGTGGGCTGGCCAATACCATCCTGCAAGGTACCGTACCAGGTGGGAGAAGAAGAGGTAGGCAGAGAAAGAGGTGGGAAGACAACATCAAAGAGTGGACAGGCTTGACCTTTGCTGACTCACAGCGAGCCACGGAGGATAGAGATCGATGAAGGAAGATCGCCGAAAGTCATCAGTGGTGCCTCAACAACCCATCTCAGGGTTAAGAGACAGAATGAACTGAACTGAACTGTGAGTTTGGAGCCACAGCGTATCTGAATTCTTTGCATGACCCGTTGGCGTGAGACAGTGTGTCTTGGAGAGCAGTTCAGTTTCCTTTTATTGTCATTCATATCAACTGTATTGCACATTATGTGCGTGCTCACGGCAAACAAGGCATCCTGATTTTACCTGGATGTCCGATAATTTTGCTGACGACGTAGCATTGTTGTCCACAACACCAAGTGGGCTTTAAAATAAACTAAATTGCCCTGCACATGTCTCACAAACGTCTTACAGTTAACACCGAACATACTAAAATAATGGACTTTAGGAGAGATGGTCACATTGCTGAGGGAGAAAAATGGCATCTGAAAAATTGTCCATTAGACGTCCTCAACTGCTATAAATACATAGGGTTTGTAGTTACTACTAAGCTGTCTCTTAAGTTCAACCGTGGCGGATGTTGCTACCAAAGGCAAACAAAATGATAGATATCCTGGAAGCCAAGTGGAATCTTTACAATTCTGAGACTATTTTTTCAGGCTCTTTGACTCCCAGGTACACTGCCCTCTGTGGTACAATGCAGAAGAAATCATCCAGATTTTTCCGTCCCACGGATTGTTCCACGGCACTGTGCCTCGCACGTAATCAAACGCCAAAGCTTGCTTGCCTATTGAAACATGTTGGAAGGTTGAGAAAGCTCTGCTGTTTTTTGGCACGTCATAGTCATTGAAGCAATGCTCTCACAGTCAGAGAGGGAAAGGTACATCATAGATGTTTATCTAATACAATCATATTCATTTACGCACACACAGATTTACAACACACAGTAACGACACAAGGTAACCGCCGATAGGGAAATACCAAGAAATAATCCAGATATCTCCCATCCTAGGAATGGAACCACGGCACTGCGCCTCGCACATAGTCATACACCAAAGCTTGCTCGCCTAAATCCGCCTGTCAAAAAACAGGGTTCCTATAGGCGAGTAGAACGCATGCAGGAATATGGGGTTTAACTAGCAGGGAGCACACAGAAAAACCATGTCTTCGCATGCAACACATTTTTGGGTTTAGACGTACGAAACCCCAATCATTTGGTATATGAGAAGCTAGGCAGATAGCCTTTGCTAGTAATTACCACTATCTGAGGCACTGAATACAGGTTTAAGCTCTGCAAAATGCCATTCCATTGATTACCACAGCAAGCATACGAAATGCTTAAAAACTCTGATATTCCAAATGTTAGAAACGGGGCATATAAAGAAAATAAAAACAGTCTGTCCGAACTGGATTTGCGGATGTTTGGATTAATGGAAGGCACAGGTATGAAATACAATTTCTAGGAATCCTTAAGCAACGGATGCATACCTGCTTTCGACAGAAGTAAGACGAGAAAAATCGCGAAAGTGAAAGAGGCATAGGATGTTTCTTTGAAGAAAACGTTCGATTTTGAAAGTTATATCAATTTCTTGACCATTAATGGATGGTGATGGATGGTGTTTTACGGCCTATCAGCCTTTGTAGGCTATGTAAGACCAGTAAGCACGAAAATCACTTGAACAGTTTAGATTAACGCAAACCAAGTCACGGTGTCCCTAGTTATTCGCCTGTTACGAATCGCGTAGGGAGACGCGGTGGGTCAATTCTTACCCCGAACCCACAGGGGGATCTTGACCATTAAAAAGTGCAGAGCCGTCCTCATTTGTTTCAGATTTGGGACTAACAAATTAGGAAACAATCAACAGTATGAACACGTTGAAAGAAGATATCAAACTTGACCTGTGTGCACTTCTTTCGAGAACGAAGAGCTTTTTATGTTCCATTGCGACGAATTTGATGCATTACGGGAAAAGAAAAGAAAAATCGGTCCGTATATTAATGTCAAGGTGATGAGAAACTACAACATTGTATTAAAAAGTCGCATTATTACTATGAGAAGAAATGTCGCAATGTACATTCATTATGCGTTCAAACTGCGGAAACTGAAATTGAGTAATTGATGGGATTAGACTAAGAAAGAAGCCTGCTTACTGTTTGTAACTGTTGCAACTTGTCTCTTTCGCAAAAGTCCTATCTGTACGGGGGTTTTCCAAGCTTGCGCCGGGAAGTCTAAGTCCACAAATTCCACGCATTGGTTCGCCACACTGCGATGAAACTCAGTAATCAACATTACCATAATAACTTCACTCTCGAGACCAGACTCTCGGATGTCACGATCACTACTTATGGAGGACTATTCACACTCGCCTATCTTCATCTTGGGCTCCCACCTTTCCTCTTGTGTCTGCACGCTCTCTCACATGGTACGGCCGCACTCACGTCTTTTCATACATTTGGGATGCTTTCTAGAACAATCGATCACTAACGAGAAATGGACAAACGGCCTCTAATCTGCATGAACGATGTCACGTGACCCATCAAAGCCCCTGTAGTGCCCCGGCTATGTGATGTAACTATGTAATAGCATGGGCGAGGAGACTGACGTAAGCAGCCACGAAATTCCGGCACACTCCATAACCTTCACAATATATCAAACATACTAGTCAGAATTGTAACCAGGCCTCGTTCCAGTGTAATCTGCCCTTGAGCATTGGAGTATGATGTATATCTCTGTATGCCTTCGAAATATCCCAAACCACGTTTGTTCATTGATTGTATGGGCGGACAGTGGCTCAGTTCAGCTCTCCCCCTTTCACCCTCTCCTCTCTCTCTCTCTCTCTCTCTCTCTCTCTCTCTCTCTCTCTCTCTCTCTCTCTCTTTCTCTCTCTCTCTTCCTCTCTCTCTCTCTCTCTCTCTCTCGTCTAAAGAATTTGATATACCACTTCTTGACATTCTTGAAGTTGGCATATTTCTTGAAAAATGAATAAGAAATCAGTTGGAAATGATGGTATTAACACCTTCATTGTGAAAATGTGTTCCTTACATTATTGCATCTCTCACTCATATATATATATATATATATATATATATATATATATACTTTTGTATCATCACTCACACGTTTCTCGATGAACGGAAAGAGTGTAAGTTATTCCTTTACCGAAAAGGAAGACCCCCTTACATGTTGATGATTTAGACCCATTTCAATACTTTCTATACTATCAAAGCCACTTGAAAAGCATGTTCACAAGCAGCTGATGGCATATCTGGATAAACATAATATACTTTATTCTCTTCAGTCGGGTTTCCGGCTAAAACATTCTTGCCACACAGCATTGACTCGATTGGTTGATTCTTGGCATTGTGCCATTAACAGGTCAAATGTGATTGGTTCCATCTTTCTGGATCTAATTGAAGCATTTGACATGGTTCGTAATGACAGTTTACTTTTAAAAGTATTACTATATTGAAATGGTTGTAACACCGTGAAATTCTGTGTATCACTCTTAAACGACAGACTTAAAAGTATGTCTATTTCAATGAACATGCTTCTTTTTATGGTCATTTACAAGTGGGTGTACCACAAGGTTCTGTATTACTATTAGGTCCTCTTTTGTTCTGCCTATTCATTAATGATCTACCACTACATAAATTATATCTGATACAGAGGTTACATGTGATATGTTTGTTGCTGACGTAACACTTTCAACTTCAGGTGTCAGGGCTGAATGTGTGGCAGTCAACCTTCAAGGGAGCCTGGATGAAATACGTTCCTGGTGCTCTTCGAATCTTATGGTCATAAATCCTTCCAAAACGAAATGATTTACTTGACTTGCCTCTTGATTTCTTGAGGAACATAGGGCCGCAACAATACTCCTCCAACGCACACGGTTCTGGCAGGTCCTCTTCAGCTCCGCCCATGTCATTCTGGTGGCCTTTACTTCAGCGTGGACACTCCTACGCCAAGTCTGTTTTGGTCGACCCACTTTGTGCTTTCCTTGTGGGTTCCAGTCCAAAGCCTGCCTGGTGATGTTAGATGCAGGCTTTTGTAGCGTGTGGCCGATCCATCCCCATTTTCGTTCCCTGATCTCCTGGTCGATTGGGGCTTGTTTTGTCCGGTCCTACAGATTTTCATTGGAGACAGTCTCTGGCCATCTGATGTTGAGGATATTTCTCAGGCATCTGTTGACGAATGTCTGGAGCTTGTGGGTGTTGGTCTTTGTTACCAGCCATGTTTCGGGGCCATATAGCAGGAAAAACTTCACATTGGTGTTAAATATTCGAATATTGTTGTGGAGTGAGAGGGCTGTTGATCTCCAGATTGGGCACATGGTGTTGAAGGCGTATCTTACTTTGTTGACTGTGCACTTGATGTCTTCATCCGTCCCCCCATCTTTGTTGACTACACTGCCCAGATAAACGAACATGTCTGTTTCTGTGATGTCTACTTGATGTAGTCGCACTGAGTCTTGATGTCTGTTGTTTACCCTCATGACTTCTGACTTTCCGGTGTTGATTTGGAGTCCAGTTATCTCGGCTTCTTCTGCGACGCGGCATAGCTTTTCTTGTGCATCTTGGTGCCTGTGGGAGAGAAGGCTGATGTCATCAGTGAATTCAAGGTCCTCCAGCTGCTGCGTGAGGGTCCACTGGATACCTGTCCTCTGGCCTGCTGTAGACTGTCGCATTCTCCAGTCAACCACCACCAGAAAGATTGTCGGCGAGATTAAACAGCCTTGACGGACGCCGGTTTGTACTGAGAAGGGCTCCGTCAGCTTCCCGTCATGGACGACTTGGCAGGTGGCGTCCTCGTAAAGTTGTTGGATGATGGTAATAAACTTTGGTGGGAAGCCGTAGTGATGCATCAGTCTCCAGATGACGTCTCTGTTGACACTGTCAAACACCTTCTGAAAGTCCACAAAGACTGTGTACAGGGGGGTCTGCCACTCCAGCGACTGCTCGATGATAATCCGCAGTGTGGCAATCTGGTCTGTGCATGATCTATCTTGACGGAAGTCTGCCTGTTCATACCGTAGTTTCTTGTCAAGCAGTTTTCACTCTCTCCAGGATAATTCTTGTTAATACTTTCCCGGGGATGGACAGCAGCATGATTCCCATCCAGTTGTTGGAGGATGACAGGGCTCCTTTCTTTGGCAGCTTTACAAGGTTGCCTTTCTTCCAGTCTTCTGACACTCTCTCCTGT
Organism: Theodoxus fluviatilis; assembly: GCA_034096865.1. Taxonomy (NCBI): domain Eukaryota; kingdom Metazoa; phylum Mollusca; class Gastropoda; order Cycloneritida; family Neritidae; genus Theodoxus; species Theodoxus fluviatilis. The sequence continues at coordinate 14,141 of JAWQFJ010014510.1, read as the reverse complement.
TCCCAGATCTTGTGTAGAAAGGAGTGTAGCATCTCAGTTGATGTCTGGATGTCTGCCTTCAGCGCTTCGGGTGGTATACCGTTGGGACCTGCCGCCTTGCCTGACTTGAGGGACTTGATGGCTTTGGTTATCTCTGCCTTGGTTGGAGGGTTAGTGTTGACGTCCAGGAGCTCAGTTGGTGGTGGGATGTCTGGTGGGGCTGGTGGGGCTGGTCTGTTGAGTGTTTCCTTGAAGTGCTCAGCCCATCTTGCTCTCTGGTCCTTCATACTGGAAATGATGTTTCCGTTCTTGTCTTTGACAGAGCAGCTGTGGTTTCTGGTACTTCCTGAGAGTGTTCTGGTGATCTCATACACCCTCTTTATAATTCTCTGGCACGCTGCAGTTTCTGTTTTGTGCGCGTGTTTGTTTATGTGTGTGTGTGTGTTTGTGTGTGTGTGTGTGTGTGTGTGTGTGTATGTGAGAGAGAGAGAGAGAGAGAGAGAGAGAGAGAGAGAGAGAGAGAGAGTGCGTGTACTATTTTGGTTCTCTGGCTCTCTCTTTATCTCTCTCTCTCTTCTTCTTTTCTTAATTTAGAATCAAACTCGACGTCACATGCACGCGAGGATGAAAATCATACGTCATCGCAAGAGTATAACGAACAGGTCGGGGCGTCCGAAACTGAAGACTGTAATATCATCTTGTATTTGTTTATTATTGCCATACAGGAGAAATAATGATGTGGCTTCGAGGGGATCTTCAACGACTAATCGGTGTTATCATTATGTAAGTAAGCAACGCTGCGACCGCAAGTGTGTTTTCAATAGATCTACGTGTATGTGTGCTTGCTCGTGACATTACGAATATCTTGACTCCAAAGAAAGATGCTGCGAACTCTAGGAAACTGTGGAAAGATGCGAGAAAGGAACTCGCATCACTCTGTTTTCCTCAAGAGGGAATGTATTCTGCCTCGTTCTCCGTTAGCTGCGGGTATTTTCACGGCACTAAGAGGGTAACGGCTTGGATAACTTAATGAATATCAGTGGATTCCTTTCGCTTTATTTACCGCACCCATAAACCTCTTTGGAAACCAGAGAGTCCGTATGTTTGTGTCAATTTCTGTGCTACTCCTACCAGCAGGGTTGTTCCGATTCTTTCGTCCATTTGTCTGGAGAAAAAAGAAAGAATATAGAAGCATAATCGACTCCGAGGCAGTGTTCAGCGAGGAAAGTAGTCCAGTCTGCAAGCTCATCACAGCATAGAATTGCATTATTCGCTCTGTCTTGGCTGTCGTACTACACAAATGACACAGTCAACACCGATACTACAACAGACATCAAAGATCGTTGTAGATTTTTAGGGCAGAGTGACCCAAGATCCATCATATTCAGGGAACATTCGCCCTCTGTTACAAATAGTCGCTTGCTTGTATATCCTATCACACCACCCAAAGCTTCGAAATGAAGGGATGGGGGTTTTGAGAAGAAAAAGAACAGTGGTTTTTTCCCTCTAGATCAGAAAGAGACTCTTCTACTTCCGCGACTTGATTACCTTATTTTCGTCACTACCGTGGAGCTAAGTCGTCAGCTATAGACTGAGAGAAACCTTTTTTCTGAGCAAGGGCAGAACAGTTACCTCCCACAGAAGCCACACAAGTAGCAGCCATGGACAAGGGAGACAAGGAAGTTGAGGACGAGAGGTCGATGGCCCTTCTTTCAGTCAAGGTCGGGGTCGGAAAACCCTCCTTCTTTGACCTGGAGAATCTGCAGAAGCGCTCCAGGGCCGCACGGCTGCCGTGCCTGGATAAGGAGGGACACTACTTTCCCGAGGAATGCTATTACATCAGCCGGGTGGGCAACCGCCCACTTTTTGACAAGGATATCGACAGCCTGGTCAAACGTCGTTCTCTGGGGATGGCCAACACCTGGACCGACTACCGCGGACATCGTCATCCCAAAGCCGAAGGCTACAGGTTCGACAAAAGCGACTTTGACCCCGAAGCGCAGCAGGTCTTTGCCGACTATTCGACCCCAGAAGCGGAAGCGGTCGACTGGGACGTCCTGTATAAGGACCACTGCGCCCACGTCCCCAGCTCCGCGCAACCCAGGTGTGTTGTCGGTATGAGTGAGACAGAAAGGATCTGCGCGGAAAGAATTAGACCCCACTGCAGTGGAGTTAAGTGGGAAATTGTAGAGGCGGCAATAGGGTGACAGGCGAAAACGACAAAAGTAGGGTAGTGATACTTAGACAGTCGCAAGTTCAAACTCGTGTAGAGATGCACAAAGAGAGAAGGGCAACATAAAGGTGTGGGAGCCCAAGACAGTTTTCTTTAAGAGACGAAGAGAGAGGGGGATGGGGCATGTTAGGGAAGGGAGATGAACAGACAGAGGTTTGGACGGGCGGGTGGAAAGGTATACAGACAGATGGACAGACAGAGGTTTGGACGGGCGGGCGGAAAGGTATACAGACAGATGGACAGACAGAGGTTTGGACGGGCGGGCGGAAAGGTATGCAGACAGATGGACAGACAGATGTTTGGACGGGCGGGCGGAAAGGTATACAGACAGATGGATGGACAGACGGACATTCACACACACACACACAGACAGACTGACACAAAGACAGACAGGCACACAGACAGACACAGAGACAGACACAGAGACAGACAGACACACAGACAGGCACACAAACAGACACACACACACACAGACAGACAGACAGACAGACAGACAGACAGACAGACAGACAGGCACACCGACAGACAGACACAGAGACAGATAGACGGACAGATAGAGACAGTCACACACACACACACACACACACACACACACACACACACACACACACACACACACAGAGGTAGTGAAAAAAAATGCAGCCAGGAAGGCAGGGAGATGCTGACGTAGTAGGAAAGGGCGTTTTAGAACAAAGAGTGGAATGGTACCTGGTTCAAAGGCAAATGAAGAAGGGAGGCACAAGTAAGAGTGATATGACAGAAAGAGGATGAAAGATACGATGAACGATAAGACTAGACACAATCAGACGGTTGGAGAGTGTTGGGGCTCCAAAGAGGAAATGTTGCCGTATGGGCTGACTAATAACTGGATTGATGGATGGATGAATGGATGGGTGTGTGGATGACTGGGTGGGTGGATGAGTGGGTGGGTGGATGACTGGGTGGATGGATGAGTGGGTGAATGGATGAGTGGGTGGATGGATGAGTGGGTGAATGGATGAGTGGGTGGATGGATTAGTGGGTGAGTGGATGAGTGAGTGAATGGATGAGTGAGTGGATGGATAAGTGGATGGATGGATGGAAGGATGGATGGATAAATGGGTGCATGAATAAGTGGGTGGATGGATGGACGGATGAATGAGTGAGTGGATGGATGGATGGATGGATCGATGGATGGATGGATGGATGGATGGATGGATGGATGAATGGTGAAATCATATAATACATCAGTGCGAAAACGTCTCATTGCCTGCTCCCTCCTCAGAGTGGCAGCCATGCTATGCGGGGGAGAGGGTTCACGGCAGCTCAGCATGAGCACGCGGGGATTCATGGACCCCAAGACGCGGTCCCGAATCACTGAGTACTCGATCATGCGGCAGCGCGAGCGCGCGCTCCGCGAGGCCCTGCTGCGAGAACAAGAAATCCTCAAACAAGGCCGCTATTACATCTACCCCAGCCAGGAATTCAAAAAGAGGGAGGTCGAAGTCCCAGCTTCTGAATACTTGCAAAAGCATCCCGATGCCTACACCAGAGCTCCTGACTTCGTCAGACAGAGTCTGACGAAACGAAAACCTCGTGCTATGGCTGGCAGGCGCCTCTCTTTGCGAGGCACAGAACCCGCTTGGTATATGGAGGAAATGGCCCGTCAGAGAGAGAGGATGCTGCATGATCTGTACCCCCACCAACACCCAGAGGGAGCTGCTGGCGCGCGTGCAGTCAAGGATTGGGAAGGGCGCGAAGGACTCGATACCAGAGCCTTTGAAAAGCCTCACATATCCGGCCCAGAGGGAGGAGACGGGGCCATGAGATATAGGGAAGAAGGCGACGATGAGTGGGAACCGGTGACTGCGGAAAAGCTGGAATACCCCATTCTTAGCAGGCAAGCCAGGGAAAGCTTTCGGGATCCTGACGCACCGACGGGCCTCGAATGGAGTGATTCCGAATCTGATGACAAAACTCAAAAGATCAGGCGTTCCAAGATTTCCCAAGCCCTCATAGACGCCGGACCATTGGCGCCAACTCGAAGCGGCACGAGCTTGTTGTTCAAAACTTCCGACAAAAGTAAACCCGCAGATACGCGACCCCGGGATCTGTATATGGGTCCTGATCTAATGAAGAGCGTAACGAACCCTGAGGAGCTGGAGATCTACAAAGACATGTCTTCAGAGGAAAGGGAACTCTGTCGATCAATGCCACCCAAAGAACGAGCTTACTTTTGGCGAATGGACACCAAGTATAGGCGCCTTTACTACGATATGACTGCGAAAGAAAAGAACTTGATTTGGGTCTTGTCGACCGAGACACGCATGAACTTCTGGAAAATGACTAAAAAAGAACAGGAAGCTTTCTGGTGTTTATCTCCTAAAGAGCGATGCTACATCCTTCGAATGAGCGACGAAGAAAGCGAATTGTTCTGGTCCTATCATCCCACGTTCCGTTTGAGGCTGATGAGCATGTCACCAGAGGAAGCCATCTTGTTCTGGAAGATGCCCGATAGACATCGTTTAGCAATAATGCAGCTTGCTCCCGGAGAAAGAAACATTTTCTGGAACATGACACCAGTCGATCGCATGTGCATGTACCAGCTGTCTCTCGTGGAGATCAATTACTTCTGGCACCAGACGCCCGAGCAGGGGCACGCTTTCCTGCAGATGTCTCCGAAGGAAATGCAGTTCTTTTGGAAATTGCCACCGGAACTGCGCGTTCAGTTTTTGATACTGAGCCCCGATGAGCGCAAAACCGTTTGGAAGCTGGACTATCCCAAACAGATTAGTTTCATGTGCATTTCCCCTGACAAGCGGATACTAATTTCGACTTTGTCGGACCCCGCCATGGAAAGAATTCTGCTGCAAGTCGAGAACAGGCTCCCTATCAAATACAGAAACCTTGCCCAGGGGCGAGATCTCCAACCTCAGGATCGCACCATCATTGGACGCTTCAGCCGCATGTCGGCAGAAGAAAAGCAGAAGCATGCTGAGGGGATTGAGATGAGGCTTGAGGAGCGGAAACAGTTGGAAAAGGACAGGCAGGACCAAGTGAGATCCCAGCGCAGAATGCGTCGTGAGATGAAGGAAGGAATCAAAAGAGAAGCCCAAGAATCTTGGTGGAAGGGAGGCGCCTTCCAGGAAGAACTAAACCTCTCTTTCAAGCCGGCTCTGGTCGGCGTGACATCCAGCGTGGAGCTTCAACTGCCGGAGTTTGCCAAGGAAGGCAAGGAAGCCCAGATGGAGGCCGCCAACAAGGTCACTGGCCCCCCCACCTTTGCTGGACCAACTCCTGGACAAACCCAGGTCGCATTTGCTGACGACATACGCTCAAGGCCAAGCAAACTCAGCCTTCGAGGCGAGGCTGATGATGCTCACCCACCAGCGAGACGCCCAATGGAAGGGTCGCAACGGTTCCAGCCAACGGACGACAGAGCTCCAGATGAGCGATACAATGTTTCAATGGCCTCCGCACCGATGATGCGCCCCCGGGAGGCGAGTGAAGAGAGAGTAACCCGAATGCCCCTTGCACGCGGACCACGCGAATCACCCGCTGTGCCTGAAGAGCTCAGAAGGCCCAGAACAGTGGGAGTTCCTGGAGCTCCTGACGCTTCTGCATATTCCATGAGGCCCGTACCTACCATGACACATATGGACGTAAGGGTTGAAGATCACAGCGTTATCCCTTCAGGAATGCGGTCACCGAAAAGTGCCATCAAGCAGAAACCTGCAGGAGTGGCTCAAGTACCTTTAGACGTGGCTCAAATACCTTCAGGCATGGTGCAAGTCCCAGCAGGCATGATGCAAGTTCCTGCAGGCATGATGCAAGTTCCTGCTGGCATGGTGCGAGTTCCTGCAGGCATGATGCAAGTTCCTGCAGGCATGGTGCAAGTCCCAGCAGGCATGACGCAAGTTCCTGCAGGCATGGTGCAAGTCCCAGCAGGCATGACGCAAGTTCCTGCAGGCATGATGCAAGTTCCTGCAGGCATGGTGCAAGATTCTGCGGGCAGCATCCCTTTGGCTCTGTACGCCCCTGCAGTCTCTCCAACCCCCTCGGCCTATTCGGCCCCTGGAGCACCTGGACCCCCTAGAGCGCCTGGGGTTTCCGCAGGCCCGCTATTGATGACAGAGAAAGGGCGTGCCTCATCTGCGTCTCCCACACATTACCCAGAAACCTCTACTACGTATGAAGCAGAGGGATCACGCAAAACCGCGTCTTCCGTGCTAGTCAGGTCAGCGTCTGTTGACAGAAGATTGTCAGACAAAATGGTGACTTCACCAGAGCCATCCCAGAAGCCACAAAAAGATCACAGCACCTGTGTGTCTCCAACGCCATCTCAATTGGAGGCGTATGGACCATCGGACAAACGCACTGTCCCCAGCATATCTATCCCTCACTCGCCTTTCCTGCCGCAAAAGACGGATAGCCGTGGTACAGTATTCACACCTGTCAGGGATCTGCCCACGTATTACACCGCAGACGGCACACCGGACCTCCAGGCACAAGGAGCACACCCGACAACAATCTCAAACGAGTTCGTGTACACCAAGGACGGCCAGCAAGTCCCAGTCTATTCCATTCCGTCGTTGGAAATGAAGAACTACTACACCGCAGATGGAGTATATTTCACATCTATCCAAAGTGCCATTACCACGAGTTCAATGTCAATGCCCGCGCAAACGATGGCTTCGCCTGCCTCTATATCTTCCATGCAAATAAGCTATGGCCAACCTCATCGGCAACTGTGGCCAGAGGAATACAGCGAGCAGATCATGCACCAGCTGCGGCAAGAACAAAGCTCAGGAGAAGAGATTCAAGGGGACCCGCAACAACAGTTATATCTAGAGGAACTGGAGAAGGCCTCCTTGACACTTGAGCCCTACCTCTTATCATCGAAAGCTACAGTGCATAAAGTCTTTGAAATTACCGTTCCGGAAGGTGCTATCAAAAGACGCTCATCAAGGTTCGCTGTTAATGAAGATCCGGTTCAAATAATGATGGATGAGATAAAGCGGTGGTCCATCAAGGGCTTTGGACAGAGAGGATGGGTTCTCAAGGACTGGCAACTTCTGGAGGGCGATGAGAAGCTGGCAGAGGCTGAACCGGTGGAGGCAGGCACGGCAAAGACGGAAGACCACGTGATTTTCACTTTCCTCTGTACAAATTGCGGCGCAGTCGTTCAAATGAATAAGGTGAGTGAATGCGTGGGTTAATTTGGCAGTTGTGCGTCACGATGCAGAAGCTATTATCAGAAAAAGGGGAAAAAATCGAAACTTCTTTGTCGGCTTTTTTAATCTGTTAATTTCTTAACATAGTATGACTGTCGCTATTTAAAGCCTATACAGTCTTTTTTCTGCAAGTCTCCTGACAATGAAAGATGTCAAGTGCATTGCTTCTTGTAAATCATGAAATACGCTAGTTTTGTTAATGCCAAAGATAGTACGAACCAAACGACGATGTTTGTCCAGGTCTCACAGGTAGTACACAAGGCAAACCTTATTCGGGTAGATAAGTTTAAACAAGGTAAGAGCACACATTCTCGAATTGAAAAATCTTTTTCTGTTCATACAACATAGAACGTGACTCGCGTAACGGAAGCTAAATGCAGAACAAATAAACATGTCAGTACGAGGCTGAAGAAGGTGGAGGCTGTTTAGTATTAAAAGCGCGTACCAAAACGATTACATGTATACACCACAGCTAAACAGTGGCAGCAAAGTTTGCTGCACAGTTACACTATTAATGATGTAGCACAATATGTTCAAACTGAGAGATTTCACTTTTTAAAACTTGCCTTTAGAGGGCTGCAGAGTTTGAAGAAATGTGGACATTACTTACTTTTGTAATCATACTGCTTGAAAGGCCAAAACAAGAATCCAAAAGGAAGCGTTGCTTTTAACAAATTTCGTCTTTGTGTGTATTCAAGAGCCTGACGTCTTTGTATGATTGTTTGTGATAGGAAAACAGTTTGTTTGCGGGATTACATGGGACAAAGGCCCTTCAATATCAGCAAGAATTGCGGTATTACATTTATGGAGAGAGAGAGAGAGAGAGAGAGAGAGAGAGAGAGAGAGAGAGAGAGAGAGAGAGAGAGAGAGAGAGAGAGAGAGAGAGAGAGATTGTCTTTATTTTTTTTCATTACGTCGCTCCGGATTTTAATTTTAAATAAGTCAAGTCGTGCCAATAGAATTACAGCTTTACACTTGAGTTCGGCCATGTAATCAATTGGCCAGGCAGAGTCAATACGCCTGAAGGAGTCTAAAAGGAAAGGGCATTTTTGTATCAATTCCCCCCTCCCTCCACCAATACGGATACAAGCACCTTTGACCTTACTCAAAAGATCAGAGGTTACACAAACACTGCTTTCCTGTGGGGCACTAACTCTGCACTATATAGTATTATTATTATCACAGTTTATGTAAACATTTAAACGACACACAAAAACTTACAGCGCGTTAAAAATTAAAACGAACAAATGTGACGAACGTTTCGGAGCAATGTTGAAAGAAGTTTTAGGTACGTTTGCAATTTGAGACTAGACGGCCTTCATCATTGGCGGTGCCCGTTGAACAATAGCTAGGCTCTTGACGCTGCTTCATACTGTACATGTATACATGTACTGAATTGTCTGATCAGCGGCACTCCCATAGAAACTGCCATTGCAGTGATAAATGTGTCGACCTGAAGGGTTGGGAATGATTTTACCGACTAGAGAATGCACTCAATGCTTCTAGTTCTATGTGTCACCAGTGCCAAAATTGATGACGACGCGGCATTGTAAGCCACTGTTTTGTAAAGTAAACAAAGGACTGAGTGGATGAATAAATAATGATTGGACGAATGGATACATGAATGGATGGATAAATGAATGAATTCATGGATGGATGGATGGATGGATGAATAGATGGATAATGATGGATGAATAGATTGATGCTGAGTCAATTAATAGATGAATGGATGAATGAATGAATAAATAGATAATGGGTGGAGGGATGAATGAGTGAATAGTTGGATGGATGATTAGATGGATGGATGAATCAGTGAATGAAAAGATGGATGAATAGCTTATAGATGGATGAATGAATCAATAAATGAATAGACGGATGGATGGATGGATTGATGATGGATGAATGAATAAATGATGATGATAAATGAATGAATGGATAAATGGATGAGGGAATGAAGTTCAACAGCCTATTTGCGTTTGAATGTTATGTATTGTAAGGGCAGTAAGTACAAACTCACAAAAAACGGTTAGAGTATTACAGCAAACCATGTATAGATTTCCCTGGTTATTCGCCTCTCAAGAACGGCGCAGGGAGACGAGGTGGGTCTCTTCGTACCCCCAACCCACAGGAAGTTGAATGCAAGGAGCACACGCCCTGCCCAGGACGACAGATGAGGTCGGCACTGCAGATGCGATGGGGAATGGCATGGTGGCTCTCGTGAGTCTGTCTTGTGGGAAAACAAGGAACTTCCATTGAAGCGGGACAAGTGACTGTTTTCATAGGATGAGACCCGTCTTCAAATGTTTCGGCCCAGTCTTCCTGACACTTGGGGGGTGGGCCACACCTGGATCATGACCTCAAGTGCCCGTCAGTCGTCTAAAATGTCCAGTCACGCTCTATGATGGTCGCCGCCATTGGCTTTACAAAGGCGCAAGTTTGGGACGTCAAAAGAAGGATGCCCAATCGCCTTACCTCGTGGACTGTTCTGCGCTATGCCACAGACTGTCCCTGAGTGTCACTTCCACCCCCCACCCCCAGGGTCCTGCTCCCCAAAGTTCCCCTTCAACCAAATCCATTAGGATGCCCTCTCTGATGCTTCTGCCCTCAGAAACTTTATGATCTGGCTCATGGAGAGACCAAGCTGCTGGACATAATGATCCGAGGACGTAAGCTCCAATTACTGCTGCAAGAATTGCGGCCCTGAAGCCAGGAGAGGCCACATGCTTGAGAAGAGCCCTCAGAAACTTTATGATCTGGCTCATGGAGAGACCAAGCTGCTGGACATAATGATCCGAGGACGTAAGCTCCAATTACTGCTGCAAGAATTGCGGCCCTGAAGCCAGGAGAGGCCACATGCTTGAGAAGTGGCTCATACTTTGCTAGCTTCGCCTGGTGCCACTCATCCGGGATTTGATGTTATAATGTCGATTAACAGTAGGGTTTGCACAGGGGAAAGAGACTTTGACTTTGACTTCGACTTCTTTATTCTTTAGGCAGGCGGCCCATCACAAGGTTCAATGGGAAGGGTGGTGGGGGTGGGGTAGATGGGGTAATAAATTTACAATTCGTAATTCACAACAATCTTACATCTAAACAAACGCATTATTTTAGTCATGTATATCATTTGCGTTTGTGGGACAGCTTGGTCCTCCGTGTTAAGTAACATTGCATGCATATTCATTTTCCACATATTGTCTACGAAGTTTCATGGCATAGTGTATAAACATAGCGACTTTTTTGGTTTTTATATAACCTTTCCCGTTGATTAAGAAAGTAGGATTGAATCCCTTGCTATTTATATATCTGATATAGTAGTCTAAATACTTTTTTCTGAGTTCTTTGTAAAAGCTGCATTTTAGTAGGAAATGGAGTTCGACTTCAATGCAGTCACTACAAAATGGACAGTGTTTATCATCATTGTTAAAGGCATTGATACGTAATTCATTCCTTTTTAGTCTTAAACGGGTAAGTGCTACTCTAAACTTTGTAATATTGATAGTCTGTAAATAGTTTTCACACTGAAGATCATATTTGAATGATCGATAGAATATAAACCTCTCAAGGTACTGATCTTGCTATTCAACTTTCTCCAAAAAAAAACTGTTCTCATTAGTAAGGCCTTTGCTGTACGTTATAAATGCAAAACCTGACTTACACAAACATTCTTCAATGGATTTCAGCCAGTTGAGTTCACGTGCAGGGGAAAGATAGATAGATAGATAGAGAGAGAGAGAAAGAGTGAGAGAGAGTGAGAGAGAGTGAGAGGGGGGAGGGAGGGAGGGAGGGAGGGAGGGAGGGAGGGAGGGAGGGAGGGAGGGAGGGAGGGAGGGAGGGAGGGAGGGAGGGAGGGAGGGAGACAGACAGACAGACAGACAGACAGACAGACAGACAGACAGACAGACAGACAGACAGACAGACAGACAGACAGACAGACAGACAGACAGACAGACAGACAGACACACAGACAGTCACACAGACAGACAGACAGACAGACAGACAGACAGACAGACAGACAGACAGACAGACAGACAGACAGACAGACAGACAGACAGACAGACATACAAACAGTCACACAGACACACACATAGGCAGACACACACATACACACACACAGACACAGACACTCAGACACAGACACTCAGACACAGACACTCAGACACAGACACTCAGACACACACACAGACAGACACACAGACACACAGAGATAGAGATGGATGGATGGATGGATGGATGGATGGATGGATGGATGGATGGATGGATGGATGGATGGATGGATGGCCTTATCCAAGGGAGAGCACTGTGATCAGCTTATTCACAATCTGCTGACGGAAATGACGTCGGTGCTGTAAAATCCCTACCCGTGCAATTTGCATCAATGGGATTGGTGCATTTTACGTGTCTGTTGCAGCTATCATATATTCAAAACGCGCATCAGTGACAAAGATGTTGTTGGCTTCATTATTTGTTCCCCCAAGAGAATGCGAATGGAGGTCAACCTGACTGACATGGAAAATGGGCACTAAGTGGAAAGGTATCGAGAAAAACCATTTCATGGTAATTTGGAGTCGAGACGCTGAGCTGAACTAAAAGTGAAATAACCAAACCACCAGATTCCACACGGCCTGGAAACTCTCCAGTCTTGGTGCAACGATGCCACATGCAGCCTTCACATATTTCACTCCGACGTTGAAAAAAGGGAGAGGTTTAGTTGACTAAAATTGCTTGTTGGGACGTAAGTGTTCCTCCAAATGATTTATACCTGCACACGAACCTCTTCTCTTGTTTGCCTTCAGTGAAAGAGAGAGGGGAGAGGGATAGAGATGGAAAGAAAGGGGGCGAACACACACACACACACACACACACAGATGCTTACCAACAGATACACACACACACACACACACACACACACAAACACACACACACACACACACACACAGAGGCTTACCAACAGATACACACACACACACACACACACACACACACATACACACACACGATCAAAGAGACAGACAGACAGACAATCAGACAGACAGGCAAGCAGAGAAGCAGACAAACAGACGGATACACTCAATCTCACACACATGCGCACGCGCGCGCGAGCAAACACACTAACAGACCTACCGACAGATAGAAACACACACACACATGCAAACACACACACACATGCAAACACACACAAACACACACACACACACACACACACACACACACACACACACACACACACACACACACACACACACACACACATTGAGGCAGAGAGGTAGGCAGGCATAGAAGCAGACAAACAAGCAGGCAGAGAAGCAAATAGGCAGACCCACATACATACACACACGTACGCGCGCGCGTGCGCACACGTACACAGACCTACCGACATATAGAAACACGCACGCGCACACACACAAACGCGCGCGCACGAGAGAGAGAGGGAGAGAGAGAGAGAGAGAGAGAGAGAGAGAGAGAGAGAGAGAGAGAGAGAGAGAGAGAGAGAGAGAGAGAGAGAGAGAACGAAAGAACTTTATTTATTTATTTTATAATAATATAAGGGTAGTGAATTAGGCAGTAGTGCCTTTCTTACATTCAGCCCTTGAGAGAGAGAGAGAGAGAGAGAGAGAGAGAGAGAGAGAGAGAGAAAGAGAGAGAGAAAGAGAGAGATTGATTAGCTTTTATTGAGGCCGACGACCCATCTGAGTTTCAAATATACCGATACATTTTTAAGATGATTTCAGATCAATGACAAAATGTATAGTAATTATAACAGTTGCTCTAAGTAGTATGTACAGTTTTTCTCTACATACAAACATATTTACACTATAAAAGCTTACTGGACATATGAGGTAGGTGACTTCCAGCGGGAGGTACTATAATATAAAACTTAATTCACATCCATTGTCAATACGAAAAGATCTACAGATTGGTCTGTTTTCTTCAAGCGCAACTTGTATGCATAGTGTATATACATTGCAACATCACGAGTTTTTATAACGTCATGCCCATCTAACAATTGTTAACATGTACATTTCCTGATCCTTGTAAATATTTTAGAATGTATTTCTTTCTCAGATCATCATAAATTTTGCATTGTATTAAAAATGACGTTCATCTTCAATTTCTGTGCAGAATGGACATGATCTATTAAAATCTTCATTTGAGCATCTCATACTTGCTCTAAGGGAATTGTTCCCCACTCTGAAGTGAACAAAGGCATCTCTAAACTTCTTGATGTTTATGAAGTTGAGATAGTTTTCACATTGCAGCGTTCGTTTATAAGAGCTATACATAAAGAATCTATAGCTGCCAGAAAAATTTTAGTTCCAATTTTGCTGGTAACAGTCTCGCAGTCTCTGTCGTAGTGCTCGAATGAAACCTTTCTCGTTCTCCGTTCCACTGTTCATCTACACAAATGTAAAACTCAATCTGGCTAAGCATATTTCCACGGATTTAGTCCAGATAAGCAACGCAAGGTACGCCTGTTTCGGCAACCTGTCAATTGACATTTTGCACAGCCTCAAGCAATTAACAGCTCGTATCGCAGTGCTGATGTACAAGGGATACCTACCTAATTCGCCATAACACAGTGTATTTGAGGATTGCGTATCAACATTTAGAAACCGCTTACAGGCAAACATATGAGCCCTTTCAATGCACTTTCTTTCGTCCAGTCCCCACAACTAGGAGCCATAGAGAAGAGAATGCCATTGTATTCAGCCCATTCT
>JAWQFJ010014504.1:0-10811 GCA_034096865.1 Theodoxus fluviatilis | reverse complement strand
TGTAGCCGGATAAATAAAGATGAAAATAATAAAAAGTTCCAATTTGAAAAACAAATATAAGCTTATTTTTCACACTGAGATTTAATCAAAAAGCCCCACTAAACAACTAATGTCCTCCGTATAAAATACATCTTTTAACATGGACAATTAAATTGAACCAACAAATTCATGCACAGTCTTATATAATAAATTCGCTTAATATTTAGGAATACATTAGTGGGCTTTTTATAATACAGAAAAATGATTTAACAAATAAAAAACTAAAAATCAGCAGGGTTGGGTAAACAATATATTAAAACAAATACACAAATAATCGGGCGGGTTCTGACGACAAGCGGTCGGGCCGATATAAGGATAACCAAATAAATAAAGTCACTATGCATAGTGGAACTCAAAAGGGTCCACACCCATTTACTAATTAACAGATAAACGTACGACTGGCGCGAGACGCGCGCGCGGGCGACGCGAGTTAAGAAAAAATTTAATAAATTGGAACCATTGTTTGTATCGTTTCGGGAGTGAGGGTGTGTTTAAAAAGAAATGGAAAATATATAAAGTATGCTTATCCACAGGAAATGAGGCCGATGAGTTGATGGAAGAAAGAAATGAAGGTTGAAGAAGAGGTAGTATTGATTTCTGTTGTTTTGAATTGGGGTTATGTACTGTTCTGGTTTTGGTTTCCCAGGCCCACAACCAAGCATTTTTCGTTTTTTTAAGGGGGTTTTGCTCTACTTACATAACCCACGATGGTTTTAGTTTATGATGAAGACGAAAAAAAAAAGAAACCGTGTGATGGGGAGAAGGTTGCATCTCTTGCCTAACAATGAGCATATATCGAGATGTTAAGAAAAAGATGCGGAAAGATAAGGAACAGATTGGTGGGAAATCATTTAAAAATAAAAAGTGCAACAGCAACGACAATTTATAAAAAGAATAAAAAAAATGATTTTTATCGTCGGCGAAGTCACGAATGCAATGTGTTCGGGGAGCGACGGCTCCCTCTTGTATCTCTGGGGATTTACTCGAGATATCACATTCCGAATCATTTGAGACATAAAAACAACTTATTGGTGGGAATGGACTTAACACTATATAGACCAACGTCTGTTGTTGCATCGTTTAACCAATCCAATCGAATTATGCGTTCCGCTAAGATAGGGAATTCTATTCTGTACAGCATGACTTGACGAATTATAGAAGGAGGAGTCGTATTTATTCCCATTGGAAGAAAAAACGCTTTTGTATTAGTGAATTGGCCTCGATATCCAATGCGGTGGTGGTCCAATCGACGAGATCATCTCAAGGTTTAAGTAAATTTGATAGATTCGATTCGATCATGGTTATCTTTCACCAGTGAGAAGGGGACTGTATCGAGACCCGGTTAATAGATCCGTTTCAAATCGTTTTATTTCCAATCAATTCAAGGGAAAGTGCAGCAGAGTCAACCAATCAAAGGTCATCAATCAAGTCCTGACGGTTCACATCTCATTTGCTACAAAAAGAAGTCAAATCAATCAATCAATCAATCAAGCAAAGTCAATCAAATCCAGGGATACGTCTCCTGGAAGGAAAAAAACCCAAGCCTAATACCAATCAATCAATCAAGTCAATCCAAGTTCAGTCATCGTAATCAATCAATAATTTACCAAATTAGATCAATCGGGATCGATCAAGATCCAATTTTGTAGATCATAATATCTAACAACCAAGTCATCATATAACTTTCTCTCGAATCACCCCATCTCAATCAATTCAAGTATCAAATGGATCATTCAATCAAAAATCAAAGGTTCCAATCAATCCGATCAATCACATCAGGATAAAACCTCAAGTCTAAAGAAAAAATAACCCTGAACATGAAAAAAAGAAAACCATACCACTTCGCGGGCGCGAACCATGCACAAAGGGAAAAAATTCACGGAATCCAAATCATCATCAATCTACTCTGGGTCTTTTGTCCTCGTCATCTCTGTCTCTCTCTCAATCACTCTTGTCGTCATCATCTCTCTGTCGGTCTCATCTCAGTCATCAGGTCTTCTAGTATCTAATCTGTCTATCTGTCGCTCGTCTGGGTCTACTATGATTGCTCCACCAGTGTTCTCTCTATCTTCCCCGCCCCCCCTGCTCTCTCTCATTGTGTTGTCTGTCCTCTTCGTCGGGCCTGTCTGTCTCTCCTTCTCCGTCTCGTCTGTCTCGTCTTCTATCGAAATCTTCTCCCTCCGATGTCTCACTTTCTTCTCCTCTATCAAATCCCCCCCCCGACCCCCTCCCTCCCTCACTCTTCTCTCTCTCTCTGCTCTCGTCGCGGATTCTACTCTCCGTCTCCTCTCGCTGTCCTTCTGCTCTCTGTGTCTGCGTTGTTATGTCGTTTCTTTCGGTCTACTCTGTCTCTCTTCTGACCTCTCTGTCTCTCTTTCTTCTGTCTACTGTCTCTTGTCCTAATTGTCCTCTGTCCCTTCTGTCTCTGTCTCTCATCTCGGCTCGTCGCTCGCTCTCTCAAGGAACGTCGTCTTAAGTTCCTTCTCTCCGTTTACTCTCTTCAATGTAACCCTTATTGATGTGGGAATTTTCTTGCCCGCGTGCCTACTTCCCTATTTCACTGCCAGCCTTTTTTTCTCCATCTGATCTGTCCATCTCATTTCTCCTTTTTGTGTTTGTTCCTTCGATCCAGAGAGCACTGTAGAACATTTTCAGCAATTTTTTTTTATACTGCTCGTCCTAGAAGTGTGTACTGGAGCAGACACAGGCACGCTCTCACTCACTCAGGAAGACATGGAGCAGCGGTCCCGGATTGCACTCTGTATCCCCGCACTGGGAAATCGACCAGGGACAGAAAATCGGTTTGCCTGTCACTCCCAGACGTTGGCCACCAGTCTGCGGCTCACAGAGCAGAAAATTAAATTTTGAATCAATAAGCCCAGCTGGAGGGCGTTCCAAACGGTTTCAAGCGTTACTGTGCTCCCTCGTCCTTCTCTGAACAGTGCCAGTGGAAATGCGAGAAAGTTGGTCAACATCTGCACAGAAAAAAGGTTGCCTCTGGCTTATTGCTTGGGCCTAGACTATTTCAACATGTTTCTTAAAACCAGATGGACTTTTTATAACCTGGATTTCGCACAGTGGTTGAACGCGTCATCAGTCGTGGAATGCGATACATACCGTGGTTGAGTCCCTACGAAGGTTGACTTAAATGATATTTTCCATAACGTTTATTTTAAATTTAATTGATGTTTGCCGTTCTCGTAACTGAATAGAAAATACCGTTGTGGTGACTAATGTAGAATAAACGAACAAAATTCATTCCACACAGAAACACTAGTTGACTGCATAGTTGCATTGTAACATTCACAGCGTTGCCACCGTCGTAAATTACGAGGTTATCAGAATTTCGAAATTTCTCATCTGACCATTCCTTTGCTAGCAGAGATTTGGATATTTGTTGCCCGACGTAATAGAAATCGAGAGTGCAACTTCTGTGCCTTTCCCAGGATGAAACCTAACAGCAAAGTGCAAAAAGAGGGAATGAAAACATACCTTGGCAGATGCTTGCTTAGACGCACTCATTCAACTGTGGTATAGCCACACACAAACTACACGTGTACCATTTGTAAGATTGTGTGCAACCTCGGACGGATCCTTTAGATATCCTGGCAATTTGCAGGCGCTGTGGTCTCCAACTTTCCACCGACATTGCGACTATCAGCATCGTTGTGTCTTAGCAACATTCGTACTAACGTACTGACCGCAGGTGCATGAGCATGAGAAGCAAGTGCGGGGGTAGGGTTAGAAGCCAAAGTGGGAAGAAGGAGTAAGATCATGAGCATGAGCATGAGCAGGAGTAGGAGCAGGAATAGAAGCAAGAGTAGAAGCAGGAGCAGGAGTAGGAGCAAGAGTAGGAACGAAAATAGAAGCGGGAGTAGGAGCGATACTGGGAGTAGGAGCAGGAATAGGAGCGAGAGTAGGAGCACGAAGTGGAGCGAGAGTAGGAGCAGCAAGTGGAGAGTAGGAGCAGGAAGTGGAGCGAGAGTAGGAGCAGCAAGTGGAGCGAGAGTAGAAGCAGGAAGTGGAGCGAGAGTAGGAGCAGGAAGAGGAGCGAAAGTAAGAGCAGGAAGTGGAGCGAGAGTAAGAGCAGGAAGTGGAGCGAGAGTAGGAGCAGGAAGAGGAGCGAGAGTAGGAGCAGGAAGAGGAGCGAAAGTAAGAGCAGGAAGTGGAGCGAGAGTAGGAGCAGGAAGTGGAGCGAGAGTAGGAGCAGGAAGTGGAGCGAGAGTAGGAGCAGGAAGAGGAGCGAAAGTAAGAGCAGGAAGTGGAGCGAGAGTAGGAGCAGGAAGAGGAGCGAAAGTAGGAGCAGGAAGTGGAGCGAGAGTAGGAGCAGGAAGTGGAGCGAGAGTAGGAGCAGGAAGTGGAGCGAGAGTAGGAGCAGGAAGTGGAGCGAGAGTAGGAGCAGGAAGTGGAGCGAAAGTAAGAGCAGGAAGTGGAGCGAGAGTAGGAGCAGGAAGTGGAGCGAGAGTAGGAGCAGGAAGTGGAGAGTAGGAGCAGGAAGTGGAGCGAGAGTAGGAGCAGGAAGTGGAGCGAGAGTAGGAGCGAGAGTAGGAGAGAGAGAGTAGGAACAGGATTGGGAGCAGGAGTAAAAGCAAGAGTGGGAGAAGGAGTTGGAGCAGGAGTAAAAGCGAGAGTTGAAGCAAGAGTAGGAGCATTAGTGGGAGCAAGAGTAGGAGCAGGAGTGGGAGCAAGAGTAGGAGCAGGAACAGAAGCAGAAGTGAT
The DNA here is from genome assembly GCA_034096865.1 of Theodoxus fluviatilis. NCBI lineage: Eukaryota > Metazoa > Mollusca > Gastropoda > Cycloneritida > Neritidae > Theodoxus > Theodoxus fluviatilis. Next base: position 6,053 of record JAWQFJ010014504.1, on the reverse strand, counting down.
AGCAGAAGTTTGAGCAGGAGTAAAAGCGAGAGTTGGAGCAAGAGTAGGAGCAAGAGTGGAAGTAAGAGTAGGAGCAGGACTAGGAGCGGGAGTAGGAACAAAAGTAGGAGTGAAAGTAGAAGCAGGAGTAGGAGTAAGAGTAGGAGCAAGAGTACGAGTGGGAGTAGGAGCAAGAGTAGGAGCGAGAGCAGGAGCGAGAGTAGGAACGGGAGTATGAGCGAGAGTAGGAGTGAGAGTAGGAGCAGGAGTAGGAGGGTGGGTAGGAACAGGACTAAGAGCTGGAGAAGGGACAAAAGTAGGAGCGAGAGTAGGAACGGGAGTATAAGCGAGAGTAGGAGTGAGAGTAGGAGCAGAGGTAGGAGTGTGAGTAGAGCGTGAGTAGGAGTGAGAGTAGGAACAGGAGTAGAAGCAAGAGAAAGAGCGAGACTATGAGTAGGAGTAGGAGCATGAGTAGATGCAGGATGAGCGAGAGTAGGAACAGGATTGGGAGCAGACGTAAGAGCTAGAGTAGGAGCAGAAGTTGGAGCAAGAGTAAAAGCGAGAGTAGGAGCGAGAGTGGAAGCGGGAGTTGGGGCGAGAATGGGAGCGAAAGTAGGAGCAGGAGTGTGAGCAGGAGTAGGAGCAGGAATAGGAGCTAGAGTAGGAGCAGGAGTTGGAGCAGGAGTAAAAGCAAGAGTAGGAGCGAGAGTAGGAGCAGGAGTAGGAGCGAGAGTATAAGCAGGAGTAAGAGCGAGAGTTGAAGCAAGTATAAAAGCAGGTAGTGATAATACGAGCAGGAGTGTGAGCAGGAGTTGGAGCAGGAATAGGAGCAAGAGTAGGAGCAAGAGTAGGAGCAGGAGTAGGAGCAAGAGTTGGAGTGGGAGTAGGAGCGGGAGTAGGAGCAGGGGTTGGAGTAGGAGTAAAAGCGAGAGTAGGAGCAGGAGTAGGAGCGAGAGTATTAGCAGGAGTAGGAGCGAGAGTTGGAGCGAGAATAAAAGCAGGTATTGAAAATAGGAGCAGGATTGTGAGCAAGAGTAGGAGCAAGAGTAGGAGCAGGAATAGGAGCAGAAATAGGAGCAGGAGTAGAAGCAGGAGTAGGATCAAGAGTAGGAGCAGGAGTAGGATCAAGAGTAGGAGCAGGAGTAAGAGCAAGAGTAGGAGCAGGAGTAGGAGCAGGAGTAGGAGCAAGAGTAAGAGCAAGAGTAGGAGCAGGAGTAGGAGCAGGAGATGCAGGATTCGCAGCAAAGGTACAAGCAGCATTGACTGTAGGAGAAAGAAATACATCAGTACTTACTGATTGACATACACATCAGGACGATTGTCAATAGGAAAAGCAGCAGCAGCAAGTGCGATGAATGCAGCAGAAAGACTGCCAACATTTACGACAACAAAAGAAGCGCATTTGGCACCTGTGGCGGATGGAGGGGAGCACACGACATAATTATTATGCTTTCTTGTCAGTTTTGACACTTTTTACCGGCAGCAAGGTCACATCCTGTGGGAAGTTTTGCATGGGATACATGTCAGATCGTGGCATTTCCTTGTCCTGCCACGTCAAGGCACGTTAGCCGTGTCCAAACGTACACGCACGGTGGCAACCTTCAAGGAGCATATACAGCGTTAAAAGACTGGTCCTTTCTGCCTAACTTTCTCGTGTTGCTGCTGACAGTCGCTAACTGTCTGTCGCTGACGTGGCAGCCTGCTCCAGCGTCGCTGACAAGTGACATCCATGTGACCTGAATGAGTTTCACAAACCCAAGCTGCACTAAGACGCCGTGAAGAAGATTTCGGGTTGAAAGTGTGCGTTACTGATATGTATTGTTAACACGTGTATGTCGTATTCGTGTAACAGTAATGGATGAGTTATTTTTGGACGAGCGTGATTTGCGTATTACGTATCTTTTTATACGTGTTGTCGCGCTAGATTTGAACATCAACAAAGTATAATCATGTCAGTTTTATTCAGGGTCACTATCTTATTCATGCAAACATAATGTGGCGGAGAAGTTAGAGCAGTGTACCTGCATAGGCTTGAGACCAATGGGTACGGTGTTCGAAGCTCTGCAGATCCTTGAGTCGCATCCTTGGGCAAGGTGCTTCATCCACATTGCCTCTCCTACTGAGGAGTTAAACCGATCGCTGGGAAATGCTCAGCGGCGACCGCGGGTGAAATTCCCTGAAAATAATTTCCTTTAAAAAAAGACACAAATACGAAATTTGTTTTAATTGTTTTTTCGACATGAATACAGTTGTGAGTCCAACTCGAACTTATTTAAGATATTTGAACTGGCTTCGCGATTGTTAAACCAAATGTAATAATAATGGATATTTCTATAGCGCTTATTCTCAGGTGAGCTCTAAGCGCTTTACAATCTCGTTCACACATCACAAGCAGACAAGCAGATACAAGCAAATCACGTAGGCAATCAACACTAGCAGCAAAATCACGTACAATCAGAGCAAGCATACAAACACATAACATTAACAAGCAAGCAGGCAGAATAATCAAACACAGTTGAAGCAAGCATACAACAAAAGAAAATAAACAAACAAGCAGGCAAAATAATCGAACACAATCAAGCAGGCATACCAACACAGTAAATAAACAAGCAAGCAGACAACCAATCGACAATCTAAACAAGAATGAAATAAGCAAATGAAGAGAACAAACAAGCAAGCAAACACAAACGAGATAAGTGAATCAAAAACAAAATATTTACAAAATACAATTACGAGAATATGTACGGGGAGCTGTGAAGTTGAGCGGGTGGGGTCAGTGGGAGGGAGGGGGGGGGGGGGGGGGCTATTTGGCAGATGTGTATGCAAGAGAGAACAGGTGTGTCTTTAGATCAGCGCGGAAAGAGTCAGACTCGGAAGAGGGATACAGACGAAGATTAGCAGGGAGAGAGTTCCAGACGAGAGGAGCGGAGGCAAAGAAAGAGCGGTCACCAAAAGATGATTTCATTTTACGAGGGACGAGGGTGGTGGTGTTTGCTGAAGAGCGAAGTGTTCTGCGTGGCGTGTAAGTGTCTATGAGGGCTGTGAGGTATGCGGGTCCTGTCTGTGTGAATGCGTTGAAAGATAAGCATGCAATTTTGTAAATGATACGTTCCTCGACACGGAGCCAGTGTAGTTTCTGAAGGTGGGGGGTGATATGCTCAAATTTGCGGACTCTACAGATCAGGCGAGCGGCGTTGTTCTGCAGTTTTTGTAACCTGTCAATGAGATACTCGGGACAGCCATAAAGCAGAGCATTACAATAATCTAGCTTGGATAGAATGAACGCTGAGACAAGGGTCTTGGCCGCTTGCTCAGAGAGATAGTGACGGATTGAACCGATGCGACGGAGCTCAAAGTTCACAGAACGAATGATGGTCTGAACCTGTGCATGCATAGTGAGGTGGGAATCTAACGTAACGCCTAGATTTTTCACTGTGTTAGAAAAGGGGACAGTAGCATTGCCGATGGTGATGGACTCTGGGAGCTGGACAGAGGTAGACATGCGTTTCAAATGTTTCAGTATGGTCTTCACGGAAAGCCATGGAAAACAATCGTCTACGCTGAAAAGGAATAAACACTCGAGGCAGCAGACAACCATTCTATCACAAATATGAAAGGGGCACTTGCAAACTTTGAGGTAGAGAAGAAAACATACGTTTATCTCAAGCCATCCGCCCTCGGATTGGACATGCAAACATATGAGCAAACACACGCATGAAATTGCACACATCTGTCTATACATGCAAGTGAATTGTCGTCATACTAACCCTGCGTTTCGTTGCACTCTGCTTCATCTCTGCTATGATGTACGAGGCTGAGGAGTTTTTATTGGTTGTGTTTTTCTATTGACTTAAAAAGTACATCACCATTAAGTAGAAGGTAGAAGGTTTTGTAGGCCCTCTTTGGATCCATAAATCCCCCAAACGATTTCATATTCAATTGTATCCCTCTTGATGGAAGAGATGACTTAATAAAAGCCTTAGGGTCGATTATCATTAATAACAGAAGGGAGATAACCATCACCAGTCATAAAGAAAGGTCAAGGATAATCCCCAAAAGTGTGTCGTCTGCTACTTCGCTACAGGCATGGGTATAAATGCCGATGTGTACTACAGATATCAAACCATGACATACAATCCACTCTACTACGGTGATGAGAGCACTAAAACATTCACTTCGAAATGTGAGAGCAATCGGCACGCATGCCACTTTCATGGCTGTAAATTTCATGGCTCGAAGCATGTTTTCCGTGCAAGTCCGTGGAGTGACTTCTGTTTATTTCGATTTTTTAGTATGAGCCAATGAAATGCGACTACGAAAGCTGTAGTTTCATTGTTGCTAGGCACAGCAGGTGGCGCACTCTAGTGTGAAGCAGTTAGAGCGCCTTCTGAGGTGCTTCAGCTGCTGCGCGACCTTGACAGGAAGTTGACCTTTGCCACTGGGTGAAACGTCACCAAAGATCGTGTATAATGATAATCGACCGTAATGCTTCTGTTAAGTCGTCTCTTCGATCAAGAGGGATAACATTGCACGTGAAATTATTTGGGGGATCGTGTATCCAAAGAGGGCATCCAAAACCCTATACTTTTAATGATGATGTGCTTTTTAAGTCAATAAAAAACAAATAAAAACTCACCAGCATGTTACATCATTGCAGAGATGAAGCAGAGTGCAACGGAACTTCTTTAGGGGAGGTTACTGCAGAAACCATGGGTGCTGAAGGATTCAAGCAGTTACTTCCCTTGAATTTGAACCATCCTTCTAGGCTAAGTAGCGGCAGGATCTTTGGTAGCGGTACGCACGAATCAATGATAGTTATATCACTATAAGTGCATATGACTTTCGTTATCTTTCCCCAAATGTGTTCTTTTCTTTTCTTTGTAATGTCCGATTCTTCGGGTGTTCAAAAACGCATTTGTGAATGTACTTCTGACGAGGAACAAACAACAAAACCCGTATTGATATCATCCACGTATACACACATAAACACTTACACATACGCACACACACAAACACACACATACACGTATGCACACACACTAACACGCGCATACACACATGTGAGCACGCGCGCGAGCGCGCGGGCACACACACAAACAAACACACATACAAACGCCCAAACACACACAAACACACATACATACATAAACACACACACGCGCGCGTATATAAAGTCTCTCTCTCTTTCTCTCTCTCTCTCTCTCTCTCTCTCTCTCTCTCTCTCTCTCTCTCTCCTTATCTCTCTCCTTTTCTCTCTCATTCTCTCTCTCCTTCTCTCTCTCTCCTTCTCTCTCTTTCTTCTTCCTTCTCTCTCTTCTTCTCTATCTCTCCTTTTCTCTCTATCTCTCCTTCTCTCTCTCCCTCCATCTCTCTCTCTCCTTCCCTCTCTCCCTCCCTCTCTCCCTCTCCCTCTCCCTCTCCTCCTCTCTCTCTCCCTCTCTCCCTCTCTCCCTCTCTCCCTCTCTCCCTCTCTCCCTCTCCCCCTCCCCCTCCCCCTCTCCCCCTCTCCCTCTCTCTCGCCCTCCTTCCCTCTCCCTCTCCCTTTCCCTCTCTTTTCCCTGTCCCTCTCCCTCTCCCTCTCCCTTTCTCTCTCCCTCCCTCCCTCTCCCTCCCTCTCCTTCTCCCTCTCTCTCCCTCCCTCTCTCCCTCTCTCTCTCTCTCTCTCTCTCTCTCTCTCTCTCTCTCTCTCTCTCCATAAATTACCATATTATCTTGATCGCATTCATTCGCACATGCATGAAGGCCGATGCATTTTTTTTCTAAGATGGCGACTCCCCCTGATCGACGTCCGTGGTGAGAAAGCTTCTGAGCTGGAGAGTGAAAAACGTCGTAATTTTGAAAGTAAATGTTAAAATCAAAGGCCTGTGACGAAAAGGTCTCTACAAAACAGCAAACGTCGAAGGTTGCAACGTAGTCCAAGAACCCTGGTTCACTCAGCCTCGAAGCCAAGACTTCAATGTTCCAGCAAACTATATTCAAGCTGGTTCTTGAATGAAGTGTGGTAGGAAGCGCTCCTAGTTAACTCCCTTGATAGGCTGTCGACCTGTCAGATTACCGATTACATGCTCACCCTG
>JAWQFJ010014502.1:0-26725 GCA_034096865.1 Theodoxus fluviatilis | reverse complement strand
GTAGGGAAATGTTGGTAGCAAGGAGACTGCTCATGTGTGTAGGGAAATGTTGGTAGTAAGGACATTGCTGACATCTGTGTGGGGAAATGTTGGTAGTAAGGAGACTGCTGACATCTGTGTGGGGAAATGTTGGTAGCAAGGAGACTGCTGACATCTGTGTGGGTAAATGTTGGTAGTAAGGAGACTGCTGACATGTGTGTAGAGAAATGTTGGTAGCAAGGAGACTGCTGGCATCTGTATAGGGAAATGTTGGTAGTAAGGAGACTGCTGGCATCTGTATAGGGAAATGTTGGTAGCAAGTAAACTGCTGACATCTGTATAGGGAAATGTTGGTAGTAAGGAGACTGCTGACATCTGTATAGGGAAATGTTGGTAGCAAGGAAACTGCTGACATCAGTATAGGGAAATGTTGGTAGTAAGGAGACTGCTGGCATCTGTATAGGAAAATGTTGGTAGTAAGGAGACTGCTGACATCTGTATAGGGAAATGTTGGTAGCAAGGAGAATGCTGACATCTGTGTGGGGAAATGTAGGTAGTAAGGAGACTGCTGGCATCTGTATAGGGAAATGTTGGTAGTAAGGAGACTGCTGCCATCTGTATAGGGAAATGTTGGTAGTAAGGAGACTGCTGACATCTGTATAGGGAAATGTTGGTAGCAAGGAGACTGCTCACGTGTGTAGGGAAATGTTGGTAGTAAGGACATTGCTGACATCTGTGTGGGGAAATGTTGGTAGTAAGGAGACTGCTGACATCTGTGTGGGGAAATGTTGGTAGCAAGGAGACTGCTGACATCTGTGTAGGGAAATGTTGGCAGTAAGGAGACTGCTGGCATCTGTATAGGAAAATGTTGGTAGTAAGGAGACTGCTGACATCTGTGTGGGGAAATGTTTGTAGCAAGGAGACTGCTGGCATCTGTATAGGGAAATGTTGGTAGCAAGGAGACTGCTGACATCTGTGTGGGTAAATGTTGGTAGTAAGGAGTCTGCTGACATCTGTGTGGGGAAATGTTGGATAGCAAGGAGACTGCTGACATCTGTGTGGGGAAATGTTGGTAGTAAGGAGACTGCTGACATCAGTGTGGGTAAATGTTGGTAGCAAGGAGAATGCTGACATCTGTGTGGGGAAATGTTGGTAGTAAGGAGACTGCTGACATCTGTGTGGGGAAATGTTGGTAGTAAGGAGACTGCTGACATCAGTGTGGGTAAATGTTGGTAGCAAGGAGAATGCTGACATCTGTGTGGGTAAATGTTGGTAGTAAGGAGACTGCTGACATCTGTGTGGGGAAATGTTGGTAGCAAGGAGACTGCTGACATCTGTGTGGGGAAATGTTGGTAGTAAGGAGACTGCTGACATCTGTATAGGGAAATGTTGGTAGTAAGGAGAAGCTGACATCTGTATAGGGAAATGTTGGTAGCAAGGAGACTGCTGACATCTGTATAGGGAAATGTTGGTAGCAAGGAGACTGCTGACATCTGTATAGGGAAATGTTGGTAGCAAGGAGACTGCTGACATCTGTGTGGGGAAATGTTGGTAGTAAGGAGACTGCTGACATCTGTATAGGGAAATGTTGGTAGTAAGGAGAAGCTGACATCTGTATAGGGAAATGTTGGTAGCAAGGAGACTGCTGACATCTGTATAGGGAAGTGTTGTAGTAAGGAGACTGCTGACATCTGTATAGGGAAATGTTGGTAGCAAGGAGACTGCTGACATCTGTATAGGGAAATGTTGGTAGCAAGGAGACTGCTGACATCTGTGTGGGGAAATGTTGGTAGTAAGGAGACTGCTGGATCCCCTGACAATGAAAAAAATAAGTACTACAGAAATGTTTTGACCCAGATTAAATCATGATTGTGCATGGATGTATAGGTGAACATCAATATTGATGCACTTGTTGGTTCATACTTGTGGTGACTGATACTGCCATGTTCATACTTGTGGTGACTATCATGTTCATACTTGTGATGACTGATACTGTATCATGTTCATACTTGTGGTGACTGATAGTGTGTCATGTTCATACTTGTGATGACTGATAGTGTGTCATGTTCATACTTGTGGTGACTGACACTGTGTCATGTTCATATTTGTGGTGACTATCATGTTCATACTTGTGGTGACTGACAGTGGGTCATGTTCATACTTGTGGTGACTATCATGTTCATACTTGTGATTATTCATACTGTATCATGTTCATACTTGTGGTGACTGATAGTGTGTCATGTTCATACTTGTGGTGACTGATAGTGTGTCATGTTCATACTTGTGGTGACTGTTATGTTCATACTTGTGATGACTGATACTGTGTCATGTTCATACTTGTGGTGACTGATAGTGTGTCATGTTCATACTTGTGGTGACTGATAGTGTGTCATGTTCATACTTGTGGTGACTGTTATGTTCATACTTGTGATGACTGATACTGTGTCATGTTCATACTTGTGGTGACTGATAGTGTCATGTTCATACTTGTGGTGACTGTTATGTTCATACTTGTGATGACTGATAGTGTGTCATGTTCATACTTGTGGTGACTGTTATGTTCATACTTGTGATGACTGATACTGTGTCATGTTCATACTTGTGGTGACTGTTATGTTCATACTTGTGATGACTGATAGTGTGTCATGTTCATACTTGTGGTGACTGTTATGTTCATACTTGTGGTGACTGATAGTGTATCATGTTCATACTTGTGAGGACTGATAGTGTGTCATGTTCACACTTGTGGTGACTGATAGTGTGTCATGTTCATACTTGTGGTGACTGATACTGTATCATGTTTATACTTGTGGGGACTGATAGTGTGTCATGTTCACACTTGTGGTGACTGATATTGTGTCAGGTTCATACTTGTGGGGACTGATAGTGTGACATGTTCATACTTGTGGTGACTGATAGTGTGTCATGTTCACACTTGTGGTGACTGATAGTGTGTTATGTTCATACTTGTGGTGACTGTCATGTTCATACTTGTGGTGACTGATAGTGTGTCATGTTCATACTTGTGGTGACTGATAGGATAGTGTGTCATGTTCATACTTGTGCAAACCTAAAACCACCACCAAATCCTTTGGCCAGAGATCCTTTCACTTTCAAGCACCTTCTGTCTGGAATGCTCTGCCGTCATCTCTCCGTGGCATCACTTCTCTTCCTTCCTTCAAATCTAACCTCAAGACCCATTATTTCCGTAAAGCTTTTTCAGTGTAGTGCCCCTAGGGCCCGACTGCTTCCTGAGAACAGTTAGTGCATTGTACATATCTGTATAAACTGTTTGTTTTGTTTTGTTTTTTCGTCTGTATGAATGTTGACTGAATGTCTGGTTTGTGTTGCTGTGTTGTTTTATATCACCTGCTTTTCATCTTTGTTTCTCTTACCTTGATGTATATTACTTTCATATACATTCCTATTGTGTGTTTTTTTTTACTTCTATTTTCTTTTTCTTTTTTTTCTTTTATTTTTTTTAGGCGCTTTGAGTCTCACTGTGTGGGAGTATTGCGCGGTATAAAAGTGATTTATTATTATTATTATTATTATAGTGTGTCATGTTCATACTTGTGGTGACTGATAGTGTGTCATGTTCATACTTGGGGTGACTGATACTGTGTCATGCTCATACTTGTAGTGACTAACATATTCATACTTGTTGGGACTGATAGTGTGTCAAGTTCATACTTGTGGTGACTGATACTATATCATGTTCATACTTGTGGGGACTGATAGTGTGTCATGTTCATACTTGTGGTGACTGATAGTGTGTCAAGTTCATACTTGTGATGACTGATACTATATCATGTTCATACTTGTGGGGACTGATAGTGTGTCATGTTCATACTTGTGGTGACTAACATATTCATACTTGTGGGGACTGATAGTGTGTCAAGTTCATACTTGTGGTGACTGATACTATATCATGTTCATACTTGTGGGGACTGATAGTGTGTCATGTTCATACTTGTGGTGACTAACATATTCATACTTGTGGGGACTGATAGTGTGTCAAGTTCATACTTGTGGTGACTGATACTATATCATGTTCATACTTGTGTTGACTGATACTGTATCATGTTCATACTTGTGACTGATAGTGTGTCATGTTCATCCTTGTGGTGACTGATACTGTGTCATGTTCATACTTGTGGTGACTGATACTGTATCATGTTCATACTTGTGGTAACTGATACTGTATCATGTTCATACTTGTGTTGACTGATAGTGTGTCATGTTCATACTTGTGGTGACTAATAGTGTGTCATGTTCATACTTGTGGTGACTGATAGTGTGTCATGTTCATACTTGTGGTGACTGATACTGTATCATGTTCATACTTGTGGTGACTGATAGTGTGTCATGTTCATACTTGTGGTGGCTGATAGTGTGTCATGTTCATACTTGTGGTGACTGATAGTGTGTCATGTTCATACTTGTGGTGACTGATAGTGTGTCATGTTCATCATTGTGGTGACTGATACGGTGTCATGTTCATACTTGTGGTGACTGATAGTGTGTCATGCTCATACTTGTGGTGACTGATACGGTGTCATGTTCATACTTGTGGTGGCTGATAGTGTGTCATGTTCATACTTGTGGTGACTGATAGTGTATCATGTTCATCCTTGTGGTGACTGATAGTGTGTCATGTTCATACTTGTGGTGACTGATAGTGTATCATGTTCATACTTGTGGTGACTGATACTGTGTCATGCTCATACTTGTGGTGACTGATAGTGTGTCATGTTCATCCTTGTGGTGACTGATAGTGTGTCATGTTCATACTTGTGGTGACTGATAGTGTGTCATGTTCATCCTTGTGGTGACTGATAGTGTGTCATGTTCATACTTGTGGTGACTGATAGTGTGTCATGTTCATCCTTGTGGTGACTGATACTGCGTCATGCTCATACTTGTGGTGACTGATAGTGTGTCATGTTCATACTTGTGGTGACTGATAGTGTGTCATGTTCATACTTGTGGTGACTGATAGTGTGTCATGTTCATACTTGTGGTGACTGTTATGTTCATACTTGTGATGACTGATACGGTGTCATGTTCATACTTGTGGTGACTGATAGTGTGTCATGTTCATCCTTGTGGTGACTGTTAGTGTGTCATGTTCATACTTGTGGTGACTGATAGTGTGTCATGTTCATCCTTGTGGTGACTGATACTGTGTCATGTTCATACTTGTGGTGACTGATACTGTGTCATGTTCATACTTGTGGTGACTGATAGTGTGTCATGTTCATACTTGTGGTGACTGATAGTGTGTCATGTTCATACTTGTGGTGACTGATAGTGTGTCATGTTCATACTTGTGGTGACTGTTATGTTCATACTTGTGATGACTGATACGGTGTCATGTTCATACTTGTGGTGACTGATAGTGTGTCATGTTCATCCTTGTGGTGACTGTTAGTGTGTCATGTTCATACTTGTGGTGACTGATAGTGTGTCATGTTCATCCTTGTGGTGACTGATACTGTGTCATGTTCATACTTGTGGTGACTGATACTGTGTCATGTTCATACTTGTGGTGACTGATAGTGTGTCATGTTCATCCTTGTGGTGATTGATACTGTGTCATGTTCATACTTGTGGTGACTATCATGTTCATACTTGTGATGACTGATAGTGTGTCATGTTCATACTTGTGGTGACTGATAGTGTGTCATGTTCATACTTGTGATGACTGATAGTGTGTCATGTTCATACTTGTGATGACTGATAGTGTGTCATGTTCATACTTGTGGTGATTGATACTGTGTCATGTTCATACTTGTGGTGACTGACAGTGGGTCATGTTCATACTTGTGGTGACTATCATTTTCATACTTGTGGTGACTGATAGTGTGTCATGTTCATACTTGTGTTGACTTATAGTGTGTCATGTTCATACTTGTGGTGTCTGATAGTGTATCATGTTCATACTTGTGGTGACTGATACTGTGTCATGTTTATACTTGTGGTGACTGATAGTGTGTCATGTTCATACTTGTGATGACTGATAGTGTGTCTTGTTCATACTTGTGGTGACTGATAGTGTGTCATGCTCATACTTGTGGTGACTGATAGTGTGTCATGTTCATACTTGTGGTGACTGATAGTGTGTCATGTTCATACTTGTGTTGACTGATAGTGTGTCATGTTCATGCTTGTGGTAAATCATCATATTCATACTTGTGGTGACTATCATGTTCATACTTGTGGTGACTGAAGTGGTGATCTGGCTTCCCTCCCTTGGTGGGCAGGGCCTCCTGGAGGAATTGCTGAGCAACTGCGATGGACAGGTCAAGACGGAGGTGGTGCAGGCGGCAGCACACTTTGAGCACCGCCTGCAGCTGGGGCAGAAGGCCATCTACCACCTGGAAGCCTTCACCGCCAAGTTCATGGCCATCTACAAACGTTTCCTGGAGGAGGGAATAGCAGACCTCTTCTAAACATAATGCCAGGATACATCATGGAACTCTTCAAGACATCCTTCCTTCTTGTCAGGATGCATCACGGAACTCTTCTAAACGTCATTCCTTTTTGCCAGGATGCATCACGGAACTCTTCTAAACGTCCTTCCTTCTTGTCAGGATGCATCATGGAACTCTTCTAAACGTCATTCCTTTTTGCCAGGATGCATCACGGACCTCTTCTAAACGTCCTTCCTTCTTGTCAGGATGCATCATGGAACTCTTCTAAACGTCCTTCCTTCTTGTCAGGATGCATCACGGAACTCTTCTAAACGTCCTTCCTTCTTGTCAGGATGCATCACGGAACTTTTCTAAACGTCCTTCCTTCTTGTCAGGATGCATCATGGAACTCTTCTAAACGTCCTTCCTTCTTGTCAGGATGCATCACGGAACTCTTCTAAACGTCATTCCTTCTTGCCAGGATGCATCACGGAACTCTTCTAAACGTCCTTCCTTTTTGTCAGGATGCATCATGGAACTCTTCTAAACGTCCTTCCTTCTTGTCAGGATGCATCATGGAACTCTTCTAAACGTCATTCCTTTTTGCCAGGATGCATCATGGAACTCTTCTAAACGTCCTTCCTTCTTGTCAGGATGCATCATGGAACTCTTCTAAACGTCCTTCCTTCTTGTCAGGATGCATCATGGAACTCTTCTAAACGTCCTTCCTTCTTGTCAGGATGCATCACGGAACTCTTCTAAACGTCCTTCCTTCTTGTCAGGATGTATCATGGAACTCTTCTGAACGTCATTCCTTCTTGTCAGGATGCATCACGGAACTCTTCTAAACGTCATTCCTTTTTGCCAGGATGCATCGCGGAACTCTTCAAGACATCCTTCCTTCTTGCCAGGATGCATCATGGAACTCTTCTAAACGTACTTCCCACAAAAATGCTGTATGGAATCATTATAGACATCCTTCCTTCCTGCAAAAAATGCATCATCAAACTCTTCTAGATGTTCTTCCTTCCTACAAGAATGCTTTATGGAATTCTTTTAGACATCCTTTTTTCTTACAAGAATACTTAATAGAATTATTCTAGATGTTCTTCCTTCCTACAAGAATGATTTATGGAATTTTTCTAGACATCCTCTGTCTACAAGAATGCATCATGAAACTCATCTAGACATCCTTCCTACATGAATGCTTTTTGGAATTTTTTCTAGACATTCTTCCTTCCTACAAATGCATCATGAAATCATCTAGACATCCTTCCTACATGAATGCTTTTTGGAATTTCTTCTAGACATTCTTCCTTCCTACAAATGCATCATGAAACTCGTCTAGACATCCTTCCTACATGAATGCTTTTTGGAATTTTTTCTAGACATTCTTCCTTCCTACAAATGCATCATGAAATCATCTAGACATCCTTCCTACATGAATGCTTTTTGGAATTTTTTCTAGACATTCTTCCTTCCTACAAATGCATCATGAAATCATCTAGACATCCTTCCTACATGAATGCTTTTTGGAATTTTTTCTAGACATTCTTCCTTCCTACAAATGCATCATGAAATCATCTAGACATCCTTCCTACATGAATGCTTTTTGGAATTTCTTCTAGACATTCTTCCTTCCTACAAATGCATCATGAAACTCGTCTAGACATCCTTCCTACATGAATGCTTTTTGGAATTTTTTCTAGACATTCTTCCTTCCTACAAATGCATCATGAAATCATCTAGACATCCTTCCTACATGAATGCTTTTTGGAATTTTTTCTAGACATTCTTCCTTCCTACAATGCCCCTGTGGGTTTGGGGTCAGAATTGACCCACCGCTTCTCCCTATGCGCTTCACAAGAGGAGAATTACTAGGGACATCGTGACGATTAGCGTTTTTGTGCTTAATGGCCTTACATGGCCCACAAAGGCTGATAGACCGTAAAACACCAACCGACCAACTGACCTCCTTCCTTCAAATGCATCCTGGAACTCTTCTAGACATTCTTCCTTCCTACAAATGCATCATGGAACTCTTCTAGACATCCTACAAGAATGCTTTATGGAATTCTTCTAGACATCCTACAAGAATGCTTTATGGAATTCTTCTAGACATCTTTCCTTCCTTCCTGTAAGAATGGATCCTTGAAGTGGCGGTGTTGGAGGGCAGAAGGCAAAGCCACGCTCTTCTCTAGAGCTGTCAAATGCCTGTGCACCGGGCAGGCGTGGCAGCAAGCAAGATGGAATGTACTACATCGCAATGGCAGCACTGCGAGAACATGTTGCAGGCCCTGTAGACTGGGCAACACCGGAAGAACATGTTGCTGCTGGCTCTTTTGTGAAGTTTCTGGTTTTGGTGCTTTTACCTATGTATGGACAGGCCACTTTTTCCGAGGTCTTTCCAGTTGTAGTTTTGCCTGAAAAGGGTGACCAGTAATCAGACCAAATTCTCTTGATTTGTATCCAAGTCTGACGCCTGCTTCCCACCTGTAAGTTTTGACTTTGTCTGCTTCAGTTATTGACAATAAATGCAAGTTGTAATCAGCCCAATTTGTTTTGACTTAGTTACTTGTTCAATGGCAATATGTAACCTTGTCAGTAAAGTGCATATAAGTTATAATATAACTGTCATTGCTGCTAGCAGTGCTGGTTGGATGTATGTAGCGTGTCCAATGAAACACTGGACTGCTTGTGTACGTAGCGTGTCCAATGAAACACTGGACTGCTTGTGTACGTAGCGTGTCCAATGAAACACTGGACTGCTTGTGTATGTAGTGTGTCCAATGAAACACTGGACTGCTTGTGTATGTAGCGTGTCCAATGAAACACTGGACTGCTTGTGTACGTAGTGTGTCCAATGAAACACTGGACTGCTTGTGTATGTAGTGTGTCCAATGAAACACTGGACTGCTTGTGTACGTAGTGTGTCCAATGAAACACTGGACTGCTTGTGTATGTAGCGTGTCCAATGAAACACTGGACTGCTTGTGTATGTAGTGTGTCCAATGAAACACTGGACTGCTTGTGTATGTAGTGTGTCCAATGAAACACTGGACTGCTTGTGTATGTAGTGTGTCCAATGAAACACTGGACTGCTTGTGTATGTAGCGTGTCCAGTGAAACACTGGACTGCTTGTGTATGTAGTGTGTCGAATGAAACACTGGACTGCTTGTGTATGTAGTGTGTCCAGTGAAACACTGGACTGCTTGTGTATGTAGTGTGTCCAATGAAACACTGGACTGCTTGTGTATGTAGTGTGTCCAGTGAAACACTGGACTGCTTGTGTATGTAGCGTGTCCAATGAAACACTGGACTGCTTGTGTATGTAGCGTGTCCAGTGAAACACTGGACTGCTTGTGTATGTAGCGTGTCCAATGAAACACTGGACTGCTTGTGTATGTAGTGTGTCCAGTGAAACACTGGACTGCTTGTGTATGTAGTGTGACCAATGAAACACTGGACTGCTTGTGTATGTAGTGTGTCCAGTGAAACACTGGACTGCTTGTGTATGTAGCGTGTCCAATGAAACACTGGACTGCTTGTGTATGTAGTGTGTGCAATCAAACACTGGACTGCTTGTGTATGTAGTGTGTCCAGTGAAACACTGGACTGCTTGTGTATGTAGTGTGTCCAATGAAACACTGGACTGCTTGTGTATGTAGCGTGTCCAATGAAACACTGGACTGCTTGTGTATGTAGTGTGTCCAATGAAACACTGGACTGCTTGTGTATGTAGTGTGTCCAATGAAACACTGGACTGCTTGTGTACGTAGTGTGTCCAATGAAACACTGGATTGCTTGTGTATGTAGTGTGTCCAATGAAACACTGGACTGCTTGTGTATGTAGTGTGTCCAATGAAACACTGGACTGCTTGTGTACGTAGTGTGTCCAATGAAACACTGGACTGCTTGTGTATGTAGTGTGTCCAGTGAAACACTGGACTGCTTGTGTATGTAGTCTGTCCAATCAAACACTGGACTGCTTGTGTATGTAGTGTGTCCAATGAAACACTGGACTGCTTGTGTACGTAGTGTGTCCAGTGAAACACTGGACTGCTTGTGTATGTAGCGTGTCCAATGAAATACTGGACTGCTTGTGTATGTAGTATGTCCAATGAAACACTGGACTGCTTGTGTACGTAGTGTGTCCAGTGAAACACTGGACTGCTTGTGTATGTAGTGTGTCCAATGAAACACTGGACTGCTTGTGGACGTAGTGTGTCCAATGAAACACTGGACTGCTTGTGTATGTAGCGTGTCCAGTGAAACACTGGACTGCTTGTGTATGTAGTGTGTCCAATGAAACACTGGACTGCTTGTGTATGTAGTGTGTCCAATGAAACACTGGACTGCTTGTGTATGTAGCGTGTCCAGTGAAACACTGGACTGCTTGTGTATGTAGTGTGACCAATGAAACACTGGACTTCTTGTGTGTGTAGCGTTGTCGCGCCCACACCCGCTGGGTGGGACCTTACCCTCTCATGCAGAGGAAGTCAGGAACTCAAAACTACTATTTAACAAACAAGAATTTAATCACCCTTCAGCAACGCCGCAGAATGAATGAAAGGAGGTGAAAATGATGGATGGCAATGATAATAGATGATTGATGACCTGCACTTATGCAACCTAACGATGAAAGATGAAACAATACTATCCCACACACATTAACTCACAACTTATGCAAACTAACGATGCAAGATGAAACAATACTACCCCACACACCTTAACTCACAACTTATGCAAACTAACGATGTAAGATGAAAAAATGCTACCCGCACACCCTAACTCAAACACATGTGAAAATACATTCACCTCCAATCCCACAAAACTCAACAGTTGGCCATGGACTGAGCCACACCACCAGCCCACGGTCCCGCAAACCCCACAACAACAACAAAAACGGTTGTCCAAACAGCGGTCGCTCTCACGCCGGGGCAACTTTCCCCACGACTGTCCAACACTGTCACTTGCACGTCAGCACAACGCCTACGACCGTCCAACACTGTTACTTGCCCGTACACACAACACCTCCGACTGTCCAACACTGTCACTTGCCCGTCCACACAACACCTCCGACTGTCCAACACTGTCACTTGCTCGTCAACACAACACCTCCAACTGTCCAACACTGTCTCTCTCACGTCAGCACAAACCCACTACGGCCGACCACCACTGTCTCATGGCCTCCCTCTGCGACAAGCCGCAGAACGGGGAACGGGGGGAAACAACGTGACCACGACTGTCGGACCTCCCCTGATCAGATGAGCTCAAGGTGATGAGTGGCACCGGGAACTTTGGATGATGATGACAGCGATGAGGAGCAGCTGGCCCCTGGACGATGACGACGGCGATGATGAGCAGTAAGGACCCTGGACGATGCCGACATCAATGGGGAGCATCGAAGACCTTGGATGACGCAGGTCGTGGAACATGCAAACAAAATAACAACACCCAGGCCTAAATGGCCAGAATTAGCAACTATAGCAAAATACATAGCACACAAATCACAACTCAAACCCGTTACAAACATGATGGTACTCAGTCAAAACACTGTCTTAGCCTTTCCACAAACTAGGCCCATTTCAAGCAATCTTAACTGTTACTCAAATAAAGCAAATCAAAACAGCAAGCCTACCATGAACCATGAAACGATTTTAAATGATGCGAGGTGGGAACCAAACAATGAATGAACATCAAAACCACAGTTCGGAAATTCCATTACCTATCTCAACTTCCCCACCCACCCCTAAAACAGCAAACTCACAACCTAGTGAAAACTTACACAAAGACATTTACACACAACAAATACTCACATGGAAGAACCCGGCCCTTCCCCTGGTGACGATTTCTTTCGGTCTACACCGACAAAGACAATATAGTCTTTAACTATTCCGGGCTGACAGAAGCCACGCCACGCACTGGGTTGACAGCGGTCACACCACAATCCCGCAACCCTCACACAAGCGAGGTTGCTTCCGCGCTCACAAAACAGCGACTGCCCCTTCAAAACCCTCACCCTCAAAAGAAAACGTGAACATCACCCTGCAAACTCTTCCGTTCCCCAAATTCCCGTGCGAAAACGTGCAGAGCTCTCACCACCTCAAATATCACGCTCCACGGGAAAAATACACGGACGAGGAGCGCGCTAACGCGCTTCAAACGCACTACACAACCAACGTGCGCACACACGTACTCACCACACGAACATTAAAGGTGCCTACACGCGTAGCGTTTTTCAAGCTGGTTTTGCTCCCGATCCGGCAGACCGTGCGTGTAAAAAGCAGGTTGAGTCACACACAACGATTACACCCACACCGCGAACTGGAGCGATGTTCATTTACGCAAAGCTAAGTCAGAATTTAGAGTTACGTCCCTTTCATGAGACTGACAACAGACGCTTCGTGTAGGCTGCAGCTCAATCAATGCGAAGACGCAACAATAAAATTTGATCCGCAAACAGATGCTTTCGGCGTGTAGATGAATGTGTGTGACCTGCATTGCGAATTGTAAAATGTACCATCTTCCACGAACTATTCATGCATTCAACATACAGCTTTGATAAATTAATGCCAACACTCGCTTTCGACGTGAAGGCTGTAGCTGCCTGTATGCGAAGCCACAACGATAAAAGTCGATCCGCGGACATGCTTTCTTGGCGTGTAGGTGAATGCGTTTGACCTGCATTGCGAATTGTAAAATGTACCATCTTCCACAAACTATTCATGCATTCAACATACAGCTTTGATAAATTAATGCCAACACTCGCTTTCGACGTGAAGGCTGTAGCTGCCTCTATGCGAAGCCGCAACGATAAAAGTCGATCCGCGGATATGCTTTCTTGCCGTGTAGGTGAATGCGTTTGACCTGCATTGCAAATTGTACAATGTACCAGCTTCCACGAACTATTCATGCATTCAACATACAGCTTTGATAAATTAATGCTGTTCATGGCTTACATTTTCTTTGGATGGGCTTTTAGTATCCCCAAATACACCTTTTTATGTGCGAAGCGAGGACAGCGTCAGCCATTAAAATTGGCGACAAGTCGCCAGAACGCGAGATCTCGCGTCGCCGGGCATGTGAACCGGTCCGGACGGGGTCGAAAAATAGAGCCAGCCCTAGTCACAAGAACCGTGCCGGATTAGTCCACGGTTTCGATTTTTGACCGGATCGGCAGCAAAACCGGGGGACAACCGGTACGTGTGTAGGCGCCTTAACCCCTCAACACTAGCAACCTGCTCGCGACAAGCGTGTCCCGTGAAACATTGGACTGCTTGTGTATGTAGTGTGTCCAATGAAACACTGGACTGCTTGTGTATGTATTGTGTCCAATGAAACACTGGTCTGCTTGTGGACGTAGTGTGTCCAATGAAACACTGGACTGCTTGTGTATGTAGTGTGTCCAATGAAACACTGGATTGCTTGTGTACGTAGTGTGTCCAATGAAACACTGGACTACTTGTGTACGAAGTGTGTCCAATGAAACACTGGACTGCTTGTGTGTGTAGCATGTCCAATGAAACACTGGATTGCTTGTGTTCATAGTGTGTCCAATGAAACACTGGACTGCTTGTGTACGAAGTGTGTCCAATGAAACACTGGACTGCTTGTGTATGCAGCGTGTCCAGTGAAACACTGGACTGCTTGTGTATGTAGTGTGTTCAATGAAACACTGGACTGCTTGTGTACATAGTGTGTCCAATGAAACACGGGATTGCTTGTGTACGAAGTGTATCCAATGAAACACTGGACTGCTTGTGTATGTAGCATGTCCAATAAAACACTGGATTGCTTGTGTTCATAGTGTGTCCAATAAAACACTGGATTGCTTGTGTTCATAGTGTGTCCAATGATACACTGGACTGCTTGTGTACGAAGTATGTGTCCAATGAAACACTGGACTGCTTGTGCACGAAGTGTGTCCAATGAAACACTGGACTGCTTGTGAATGTAGCGGGTCCAGTGAAACACTGGACTGCTTGTGTATGTAGTGTCTCCAATGAAACACTGGATTGCTTGTGTACATAGTGTGTCCAATGAAACACTGGATTGCTTGTGTACGAAGTGTGTCCAATGAAACACTGGACTGCTTGTATATGTAGTGTGTCCAATGAAACACTGGACTGCTTGTGTACGTAGCATGTTCAATGAAACACTGGATTGCTTGTGTACGTAGTGTGTCCAATGAAACACTGGACTGCTTGTGTATGTAGCGTGTCCAATGAAACACTGGATTGCTTGTGTACGTAGCATGTCCAATAAAATGCTTGTGACGAGAAGCCTTTTCCTTAAAAATTGTATATCTCTGGTTCGTTATTTGTCTAGGGGAATACCAGAAAGACTTCTCGCACACTTTCATTCACTCATTCAAACCAAGAATATTATAGTCTGTAATGAGAGAATGGGACCATCATGTGAAATCAAAAACGGTTTAATTTCTTTTTACAAATAAAAAGATCTATGAATGTAACATATGAAAGGACAACTCTAAACCCCAATCCCAATCAGATCATAACCTGTCAGACCAGGTGACTAAATTCCAATGACGGTAGAAAGTAGGAAATACCACAATGGAGACAAATGGGGAAAAAGTTTCTCAAGTCAACGGATTTTTTTCCAAATCACAATTATAAACCAAATAGTCTAAATAATGGTTTATATTATTATTTTAGCCAGCCAGCCTATGATGAAAACATTTAACTTATCTTTCTTTGATATGGGAGAGTTCGTGATTTCTGAAGGAGTCCGGACCGTTGACGTTGGTGTCTGTTGTTCAACGGCAGACCTGACGATGGTACCAGGAGTGGTCCTTGTAGCCACTAGGATCTCGAGCGTGGAGGGTGATGGTTGTGGCTCAGCAGGTCAAGCTTCCACCACATAGACGTGAGGAATGCATCAGGGTCCAAAAGTTCAAAGACACAGGGCACATGGATTTTAGTTCACCAAACAGTTTTTTTCAGTGGAGGAAACATACTTCAAACACATGGATTGCCATGACTTTGCAATCCAGCCGGATGGCAGCTCATCCGGTAGACAGGAGACGAGGCTATCAGCTGGCGAGCGGATCGTCCGCTCCCTCGAGGACCCAGAGTCCATCCTCTCTCTTTCCTTATCTCTCCCTCTCCATCTCTCATTCCAATCTCTCCAGCGAGAGAAAACCCGTCCTTCTTCTCTCAAGATCGAATCACTTCTATTGTCTCCCTCCTGATGACGTTGCACTCTCTCTTAAAATGACGCCGTCAAGCCATATGACGTAGTCCGTCCACAGCAACAATATTGCGGGGAAAAATTCAATCTCTCTCTCTCTCTCTCTCTCTCTCTCTCTCTCTCTCTCTCTCTCTCTCTCTCTCTCTCTCTCTCTCTCTGCACCAGGCATGGCTGATTTTATCATGGCTACGGTTATTTGAGGCTGGCTGGTTCTTACATATTTTCCTATGAGTTATCTTAAGTAAAATAACAATATCTTCACAACACCCATAGTGAAAAAGGACATCCTCGTCACAATGCTGGACTGCTTGTGTACGTAGCATGTCCAGTGAAAGACTGGATTGCTTGTGTACGTAGCATGTCCAATGAAACACTGGATTGCTTGTGTTCATAGTGTGTCCAATGAAACACTGGACTGCTTGGGTATGTAGCGTGTCCATGAAAATACTGGACTGCTTGTGTACGAAGTGTGTCCATGAAAACACTGGATTGCTTGTGTACATAACGTGTGCAATGAAACACTGCACTGCTTGTGTACGTAGCGTGTCCAATGAAACACTGGACTGCTTGTGTACGTAGCGTGTGCAATGAAACACTGGGCTGCTTGTGTACGTAGCATGTCCAATGAAACACTGGATTGCTTGTGTACGTAGCATGTCCAATGAAACACTGGATTGCTTGTGTATGTAGCGTGTCCAATGAAACACTGGACTGCTTGTGTACGTAGTGTGTCCAATGAAACACTGGACTGCTTGTGTATGTAGTGTGTCCAATGAAACACTGGACTGCTTGTGTATGTAGTGTGTCCAATGAAACACTGGACTGCTTGTGTATGTAGTGTGTCCAATGAAACACTGGATTGCTTGTGTACATAGTGTGTCCAATGAAACACTGGACTGCTTGTGTACGTAGCATGTTCAATGAAACACTGGATTGCTTGTGTATGTTGCGGGTAGGTGGTCTCAAACTTGCGGTCCGTCCCAGCTCGCGCCAGGAAAGTAGAAGCAGGACTTCGGCGGGAGTTTTTCTATAGGAAGATCTTTATTCCATGTCTTGGCAATAAACGTACAGCGATGGCGAGTGCGCTTTCAAAGGCGCCAACAGCTCCACAAGCTCTCACTTGCTCACAATAACGACTTCATCCATCTCTGCTCCAAGAACAAATCAGGACAGACTCTTACTTCTCTTCATAGGCCAGAGTCATCACGGTTCGACTTATCCCTACACCCATGATGCCACTACTTCTTCCAGCAATCACTCCCAGTGATAACACGCCTAAACGCCACGTCTTTCTACCGTGCCATATTTTTCCTAACTGTCGTCGCAGTCATACGTCACTTTTTATTATTACGTCATCGTCACTAAAAACCGTCCGTCTCAGTCCAATTTGATCTGTACAAGGACAGGGAAAGTTCCCGAACTGCGGCATTTCCCATTACATTTGCATCCGCAGGCATTTCACATTCTTCCGCAACATGTACGTAATGTGTCCAATGATACACTGGACTGCTTGTGTACGAAGTGTGTCCAATGAAACACTGGACTGCTTGTGTATGTAGCGTGTCCAGTGAAACACTGGATTGCTTGTGTACGTAGTATGTCCAGTGAAACACTGGACTGCTTGTGTACGAAGTGTGTCCAATGAAACACTGGACTGCTTGTATACGTAGTGTGTCCAATGAAACACTGGACTGCTTGTGTATGTATTGTGTCCAATAAAACTCTGGACTGCTAGTGTACGAAGTGTGTGTACAATGAAACACTGGACTGCTTGTGTACGAAGTGTGTCCAATGAAACACTGGACTGCTTGTGTACGAAGTATGTGTCCAATGAAAGACTGGATTGCTTGTGCACGAAGTGTGTCCAATGAAACACTGGACTGCTTGTGTATGTATTGTGTCCAATGAAACACTGGACTGCTTGTGTACGAAGTGTGTCCAATGAAACACTGGACTGCTTGTGTACGAAGTGTGTGTCCAATGAAACACTGGACTGCTTGTGTACGAAGTGTGTACAATGAAACACTGGACTGCTTGTGTACGAAGTGTGTCCAATGAAACACTGGCCTGCTTGTGTACGAAGTGTGTGTACAATGAAACACTGGACTGCTTGTGTACGAAGTGTGTGTACAATGAAACACTGGATTGATGATCTCTGCTGCTAGTGTGCTCTGTTTATGCAGAGTTATCTCCCTCGGGTGCTTTTCCGCTGCTGCACAAGCGCTCCAGAAGCGCTCCAGATTTCTGGAATGTTCACTGGCAGTGGTGCTTCCATGTAGTGCAGCTGTTTGCAATTGGAAATGTTGCTACGATCTCGGCATGCGTTTCCCCGTAGGCTTTTCCTGACCGGCGTTCCTTTGTTGCCTGGTGAGCTGAACAAGGACGGCTACGCTGGCTGCCGGGGAGTCACCCAAGTCAGCGCTGTCACCCAAGTCAGCGCTGTCACCCAAGTCAGCGCTGTCACCCAAGTCGGCGCTGTCAGCCAAGTCGGCACTCTCACCCAAGTCAGCACTGTCACCCAAGTCAGCGCTGTCAGCCAAGTCAGCACTGTCACCCAAGTCAGCGCTGCCACCCAAGTCAGCACTGTCACCCAAGTCAGCACTCTCACCCAAGTCAGCACTCTCACCCAAGTCAGCACTCTCACACAAGTCAGCACTCTTACACAAGTCAGCGCTGTCACCCAAGTCAGCGCTGTCACCCAAGTCAGTGCTGTCACCCAAGTCAGCGCTGTCACCCAAGTCAGCGCTGTCTGCGCAGTCAGCTATGTCATCACTCTCACTCAAGTCAGCACTCTCACCCAAGTCAGCACTCTCACCCAAGTCAGCGCAGTCAGCTATGTCAGCACTCTCACCCAAGTCAGCGCTGTCACCCAAGTCAGCGCTGTCACCCAAGTCAGCGCTGTCACCCAAGTCAGTGCTGTCACCCAAGTCAGCACTCTCACCCAAGTCAGCGCTGTCACCCAAGTCAGCACTCTCACTCAAGTCAGCATTCTCACCCAAGTCAGCACTGTCACCCAAGTCAGCGCTGTCACCCAAGTCAGCACTCTCACCCAAGTCAGCACTCTCACTCAAGTCAGCATTCTCACCCAAGTCAGCACTGTCACCCAAGTCAGCGCTGTCACCCAAGTCAGCACTGTCACCCAAGTCAGCACTGTCACCCAAGTCAGCACTGTCACCCAAGTCAGCACTCTCACCCAAGTCAGCACTGTCACCCAAGTCAGCGCTGTCACCCAAGTCAGCACTCTCACTCAAGTCAGCACTCTCACCCAAGTCAGCACTGTCACCCAAGTCAGCACTGTCACCCAAGTCAGCACTCTCACCCAAGTCAGCACTCTCACTCAAGTCAGCACTCTCACTCAAGTCAGCACTCTCACTCAAGTCAGCACTCTCACTCAAGTCAGCACTCTCACTCAAGTCAGCACTCTCACCCAAGTCAGCACTCTCACCCAAGTCAGCACTCTCACCCAAGTCAGCACTCTCACTCAAGTCAGCACTCTCACTCAAGTCAGCACTCTCACTCAAGTCAGCACTCTCACTCAAGTCAGCACTCTCACTCAAGTCAGCACTCTCACTCAAGTCAGCACTCTCACCCAAGTCAGCACTCTCACCCAAGTCAGCGCTGTCTGCGCAGTCAGCTATGTCATCACTCTCACTCAAGTCAGC
Organism: Theodoxus fluviatilis; assembly: GCA_034096865.1. Taxonomy (NCBI): domain Eukaryota; kingdom Metazoa; phylum Mollusca; class Gastropoda; order Cycloneritida; family Neritidae; genus Theodoxus; species Theodoxus fluviatilis. Next base: position 7,454 of record JAWQFJ010014502.1, on the reverse strand, counting down.
ACTCTCACTCAAGTCAGCACTCTCACCCAAGTCAGCACTCTCACCCAAGTCAGCACTCTCACCCAAGTCAGCGCTGTCTGCGCAGTCAGCTATGTCAGCACTCTCACTCAAGTCAGCACTCTCACCCAAGTCAGCACTGTCACCCAAGTCAGCACTGTCACCCAAGTCAGCGCAGTCAGCTATGTCAGCACTCTCACCCAAGTCAGCGCTGTCACCCAAGTCAGCGCAGTCAGCTATGTCAGCACTCTCACTCAAGTCAGCACTCTCACCCAAGTCAGCGCTGTCACCCAAGTCAGCGCTGTCACCCAAGTCAGCACTGTCACCCAAGTCAGCGCTGTCACCCAAGTCAGCACTCTCACTCAAGTCAGCACTCTCACCCAAGTCAGCGCAGTCAGCTATGTCAGCACTCTCACCCAAGTCAGCGCTGTCACCCAAGTCAGCGCTGTCACCCAAGTCAGCGCTGTCACCCAAGTCAGTGCTGTCACCCAAGTCAGCACTCTCACCCAAGTCAGCGCAGTCAGCTATGTCAGCACTCTCACCCAAGTCAGCGCTGTCACCCAAGTCAGCGCTGTCACCCAAGTCAGCGCTGTCACCCAAGTCAGTGCTGTCACCCAAGTCAGCGCTGTCACCCAAGTCAGCGCTGTCACCCAAGTCAGCGCTGTCACCCAAGTCAGTGCTGTCACCCAAGTCAGCGCTCTCACCCAAGTCAGCACTGTCACCCAAGTCAGCACTCTCACTCAAGTCAGCACTCTCACCCAAGTCAGTGCTGTCACCCAAGTCAGTGCTGTCACCCAAGTCAGTGCTGTCACCCAAGTCAGCACTCTCACTCAAGTCAGCACTCTCACCCAAGTCAGCACTCTCACCCAAGTCAGCGCAGTCAGCTATGTCAGCACTCTCACTCAAGTCAGCACTCTCACTCAAGTCAGCACTCTCACTCAAGTCAGCACTCTCACCCAAGTCAGCACTCTCACCCAAGTCAGCACTCTCACTCAAGTCAGCACTCTCACTCAAGTCAGCACTCTCACCCAAGTCAGCACTCTCACCCAAGTCAGCACTGTCACCCAAGTCAGCACTCTCACTCAAGTCAGCACTCTCACCCAAGTCAGCACTCTCACTCAAGTCAGCACTCTCACCCAAGTCAGCACTCTCACCCAAGTCAGCACTCTCACCCAAGTCAGCACTGTCTGCGCAGTCAGCTATGTCATCACTCTCACTCAAGTCAGCACTCTCACCCAAGTCAGCACTCTCACCCAAGTCAGCACTCTCACTCAAGTCAGCACTCTCACCCAAGTCAGCACTCTCACTCAAGTCAGCACTCTCACCCAAGTCAGCACTCTCACCCAAGTCAGCACTCTCACTCAAGTCAGCACTCTCACCCAAGTCAGCGCTGTCACCCAAGTCAGCGCTGTCTGCGCAGTCAGCTATGTCATCACTCTCACTCAAGTCAGCACTCTCACCCAAGTCAGCGCTGTCACCCAAGTCAGCGCTGTCACCCAAGTCAGCACTCTCACCCAAGTCAGCGCTGTCACCCAAGTCAGCGCTGTCACCCAAGTCAGCGCTGTCACCCAAGTCAGCGCTGTCACCCAAGTCAGCACTCTCACCCAAGTCAGCGCTGTCACCCAAGTCAGCACTCTCACCCAAGTCAGCACTCTCACCCAAGTCAGCACTCTCACTCAAGTCAGCACTCTCACCCAAGTCAGCGCTGTCTGCGCAGTCAGCACTCTCACTCAAGTCATCACTCTCACTCAAGTCAGCACTCTCACCCAAGTCAGCGCTGTCTGCGCAGTCAGCACTCTCACTCAAGTCATCACTCTCACTCAAGTCATCACTCTCACTCAAGTCAGCGCTGTCACCCAAGTCAGCACTCTCACCCAAGTCATCACTCTCACTCAAGTCAGCGCTCTCACCCAAGTCAGCGCAGTCAGCTATGTCAGCACTCTCACTCAAGTCAGCGCTCTCACCCAAGTCAGCGCAGTCAGCTATGTCATCACTCTCACTCAAGTCATCACTCTCACCCAAGTCAGCACTCTCACCCAAGTCAGCGCTGTCACCCAAGTCAGCGCTGTCACCCAAGTCAGCACTCTCACCCAAGTCAGCGCTGTCACCCAAGTCAGCACTCTCACCCAAGTCAGCACTCTCACCCAAGTCAGCGCTGTCTGCGCAGTCAGCTATGTCATCACTCTCACTCAAGTCAGCACTCTCACCCAAGTCAGCGCTGTCACCCAAGTCAGCGCAGTCAGCTATGTCAGCACTCTCACCCAAGTCAGCACTCTCACCCAAGTCAGCGCTGTCTGCGCAGTCAGCTATGTCATCACTCTCACTCAAGTCAGCACTCTCACCCAAGTCAGCGCTGTCACCCAAGTCAGCGCTGTCTGCGCAGTCAGCTATGTCATCACTCTCACTCAAGTCAGCACTCTCACCCAAGTCAGCGCTGTCACCCAAGTCAGCGCTGTCACCCAAGTCAGCACTCTCACCCAAGTCAGCGCTGTCACCCAAGTCAGCACTCTCACCCAAGTCAGCACTCTCACCCAAGTCAGCACTCTCACTCAAGTCAGCACTCTCACCCAAGTCAGCGCTGTCTGCGCAGTCAGCACTCTCACTCAAGTCATCACTCTCACTCAAGTCAGCACTCTCACCCAAGTCAGCGCTGTCTGCGCAGTCAGCACTCTCACTCAAGTCATCACTCTCACTCAAGTCAGCGCTCTCACCCAAGTCAGCGCTCTCACCCAAGTCAGCACTGTCACCCAAGTCAGCGCTGTCTGCGCAGTCAGCACTCTCACTCAAGTCATCACTCTCACTCAAGTCAGCACTCTCACCCAAGTCAGCGCTCTCACCCAAGTCAGCACTCTCACCCAAGTCAGCGCTGTCTGCGCAGTCAGCACTCTCACTCAAGTCAGCACTCTCACCCAAGTCAGTGCTGTCACCCAAGTCAGTGCTGTCACCCAAGTCAGCGCTGTCACCCAAGTCAGCGCAGTAACCTAAGTCAGCACTCTCACCCAAGTCAGCGCAGTAACCTAAGTCAGCACTCTCACTCAAGTCAGCACTCTCACTCAAGTCAGCACTCTCACCCAAGTCAGCACTCTCACTCAAGTCAGCACTCTCACCCAAGTCAGCGCTGTCACTCAAGTCAGCACTCTCACTCAAGTCAGCACTCTCACTCAAGTCAGCACTCTCACCCAAGTCAGCACTCTCACCCAAGTCAGCACTCTCACTCAAGTCAGCACTCTCACTCAAGTCAGCACTCTCACCCAAGTCAGCACTCTCACTCAAGTCAGCACTCTCACCCAAGTCAGCACTCTCACCCAAGTCAGCACTCTCACCCAAGTCAGCACTCTCACTCAAGTCAGCACTCTCACTCAAGTCAGCACTCTCACTCAAGTCAGCACTCTCACCCAAGTCAGCACTCTCACCCAAGTCAGCACTGTCACCCAAGTCAGCACTGTCACCCAAGTCAGCACTCTCACCCAAGTCAGCACTCTCACCCAAGTCAGTGCAGTCAGCTATGTCAGCGCTCTCACCCAAGTCAGCACTCTCACCCAAGTCAGCACTGTCACCCAAGTCAGCACTGTCACCCAAGTCAGCACTGTCACCCAAGTCAGCACTGTCACCCAAGTCAGCACTGTCACCCAAGTCAGCACTGTCACCCAAGTCAGCGCTGCCACCCAAGTCAGCACTGTCACCCAAGTCAGTGCAGTCACCCAAGTCAGCACTGTCACCCAAGTCAGCACTGTCGCCCAAGTCAGCGCTGTTGACTGGAAGCATGTTAGAAATGTTTGCGTCAGACATATGCCCGACCCATGTCCGCAGAATCAGCTTGTGGTGGATTAGTCAATAAAAAACTGTTGACAACAGGCTGTTGGAAATGTAGGTATCCAAATGAAGAGAAAACTTAAGATGCATCGAGATTAAATGCAAGTTTTGAAACTTAGAAAAGGAATAACTTTTGTGCAAACACAGTCTCTCGCGGACCATACACACTTGTCAGTGAAACATGCACACACAGTCTCTCACGGACCCTACACACTTGTCAGTGAAACATGCACACACAGTCTCTCGCGGACCAAACCCACTTGTCAGTGAAACATGCACACACAGTCTCTCGCGGACCAAACACACTTGTCAGTGAAACATGCACACAGTCTCTCACGGACCAAACACACTTGTCAGTGAAACATGCACACAGTCTCTCACGGACCATACACACTTGTCAGTGAAACATGCACACACAGTCTCTCACGGACCAAACACACTTGTCAGTGAAACATGCACACACAGTCTCTCACGGACCCTACACACTTGTCAGTGAAACATGCACACACAGTCTCTCACGGACCCTACACACTTGTCAGTGAAACATGCACACACAGTCTCTCACGGACCATACACACTTGTCAGTGAAACATGCACACACAGTCTCTCACGGACCCTACACACTTGTCAGTGAAACATGCACACAGTCTCTCACGGACCATACACACTTGTCAGTGAAACATGCACACACAGTCTCTCACGGACCCTACACACTTGTCAGTGAAACATGCACACACAGTTTCTCACAGACCATACACACTTGTCAGTGAAACATGCAAACACAGTCTCTCACGGACCCTACACACTTGTCAGTGAAACATGCACACACAGTCTCTCGCGGACCAAACACACTTGTCAGTGAAACATGCACACACAGTCTCTCACGGACCCTACACACTTGTCAGTGAAACATGCACACACAGTCTCTCGCGGACCAAACACACTTGTCAGTGAAACATGCACACACAGTCTCTCACGGACCCTACACACTTGTCAGTGAAACATGCACACACAGTCTCTCGCGGACCAAACGCACTTGTCAGTGAAACATGCACACACAGTCTCTCACGGACCCTACACACTTGTCAGTGAAACATGCACACACAGTCTCTCGCGGACCAAACACACTTGTCAGTGAAACATGCACACACAGTCTCTCACGGACCCTACACACTTGTCAGTGAAACATGCACACACAGTCTCTCGCGGACCAAACACACTTGTCAGTGAAACATGCACACACAGTCTCTCACGGACCATACACACTTGTCAGTGAAACATGCACACAGTCTCTCACGGACCATACACACTTTTTTCCCCCGTTAAGTATCTCTGAAGCTGTTTATTAATACCGTATGTGACCACGTGATGTTCTGGACACATAGCCATTAGATTAGAAGGGATTTGGGGGAAACCCACCAAAGATACCTCTTATCCAGATACATGTATACAGCCCTGTCAACATTTCTGTAAATTCTTCTCTTTAGACCCTATGATAACCCAGTCATGTCCGCAGAAGTGGTCATTTATCCGCGTAAAAGTAGCACAGGCGGTAAGTGCCCGATAATCTGGACAGGGTGCCCAAGCTCTTTCAGATTCATTGACTCTCAGGTTTTCGTGACCAGACTCACTTCACTGATGCAGCGAACGCCATCCAAGTGTCATCCTAACCTGCATGGAAACATTGACCCTAAAACTGTATTTGATAAAACATGCGCGATTGGGCCATATCTACTGTCAACGTCGAGACTCGTCAGTCTCTGATAAATGACATTGCTCTGATAGAGCGATGTCATTAGTGAACAAATTCTTCACGGCAGCAATTGCAGTGATCGACTAGTTTGTTATGAAACATCTCCAGTGCTCATAGATAATCGATAGTACGGTATACGGTGGCCGTATTTGATCTGTTTGCACTCTCACTCTGGCCTTGGTGTGACAAAAGACGCCAGCGAAGATGAGCCTCGAGATCGATCAAGCCTGCGCGTGTCTTCAGACGTCATGCTGCCCAGAACAGACTGCCATCAATAAATGTTCGATCGCTGGTGGGAAAATGGAAGAAACGTTTGCACAGTGTTGTGAATCCACGCTGGTGGGAAAATGGAAGAAACGTTTGCACAGTGTTGTGGATCCACGCTGGTGGGAAAATGGAAGAAACGTTTGCAGTGTTGTGGATCCACGCAGAATCAGACGCTGTCGTCAGTATTTTATCTGCGTCAATTCGCGAAGAAAAGGAATAACGATCCTTTAACATGTCCATGTGCATGCTCCCAGGCACGCTTTGTTTAATAGCATTCATATTTTATCTATTTTGTCATTACGTCCTCTATTCAGTTCAAAATGGCCTGGGGAAGTTGAGCTTTTTGGTTTTGTAGAGTTCGAGACGTACGAAAGAAAGAATATGTATTCTGCATTTGCACATCACTGCACTATATTCCATTATATCACGTCACGTCGTATCGCATCACATGAAATGTATTCGAATATCGAAATAATATTGCCGTATATGTAGGATCCATACAAACAGCATATTTCTCACTGAATCATTCTAAGCATATCCTATTATGTAGCATCGTTCCAAATCATAATTTACTGTGCCTTATTGCACACATTTTAAAAATTACTTTCTAATGAAGTTTATTTACACAAAAAAAAGAGAAACAGAGAAGAGAAAAATAGGTAAGGTACACATTGCAGTTTTCATTAATCAACATCAATCATCAGTTCATTGAATTTTTTTTAAAGAAAAACAGCAAACGAGGAAGTCTACTGAGTGTAGTAACGTCGAGGGTGGATTAGAAGGGGTGGGGTGGGGTTTATCTCCTTCTAGCCGAAAAAAGAACGAAAGAGAAGGAGATTCAAGGACCAGATAGGATCAGGATCCGCCTGCAGGAACGCGCTGTTGTGCAGAGGCCATTAGTCGAGGGGAGTTGGGTTTACGTCCGGCTGACGCCAGGCAAACTGCTCAACGCCTGTGCTGAGGAGTATTCTTTGCCCGTGTCTTCCAGCTGCGTCACGACGGGAGGCAGAATGTAAATAGTTTGCTGTGTCTCTCACGCCTCTTTCTTCTCTTCCTTTTTGACTTTCTTTCAACTCACCCTTCCCGGGCCCCCCGGCTGATGAGTCCCATTCCCTCGATTCACCCATCTTCTGACCCACCAACTGTTCCCGAACACCTTCTGTTCTGTTTTTCGTTTGTACCTCCATGTTCTCAGATTATATGACTTGTATTCCCTTCCGGATAACAAATTAAACTGTTCGCTTTTTCCACTGCATTGTCGTGAAAGCCTGGCAATTTCTTCTAACTCTTTGAAACGCATTCTTGGCTGTGAATCGTCAGCATCCAAGCTCCTTTTTGGCGTTCAACTTTTGTGAGATTAAGTAACTAAATAATTTTTTCACCGGAGTCATTTTTCGGTTTTTATTTTCCCTGTATACTTTTGGCAGAAGGTAAAGATGAAAATCTTTACCTTGTTTACTTGAGAGGTAAATGTCCCCAATTACCATGCGTCAACTTCAGAAGCCTGAATCGAGACTGAGCGCGAAATTGTGAGACTTTGCGGATGGAGATCATGATTAATCGACAAACCTAACATCACTTGTCAAAGCACTTAAAGTAGCAACTGCGTTTGGTTTCTGTGGTT
>JAWQFJ010014501.1:57500-64138 GCA_034096865.1 Theodoxus fluviatilis | reverse complement strand
GAAGGAAGGAAGGAAGGAAGGAAGGAAGGAAAAATCAAATAAATAAAGTAGATGGAATTTGTATCAATAGATATACAATGACCATAAACAACCATACCAAAATACTGAGTCATTAAAACCGGGGACAGCAATCATGAATAATTTGAAGCAGCAGCAGCAGCAGTAATGGTACCAGTAGTGGTGGCAGATGCAGCAGAGGCAACGCAGCAGCGACAGTTGCCGTAACAGCAGTGGTACAGGTGGGGGAAGCAGCGGCGGCGTGAGGGGAGGGGGAGTGAGTGTCATTCTGGAGTCAGTAGTGCCCCGAGCCAGTAGTGCCCCGAGTCAGTGGTGCCCCGAGTCAGTGGTGCCCCGAGTCAGTAGTGTCCCGAGTCAGTGATGCCCCGAGTCAGTAGTGCCCCGAGCCAGTAGTGCCCCGAGTCAGTAGTGCCCCGAGTCAGTGATGCCCCGAGTCAGTAGTGCCCCGAGTCAGTGATGCCCCGAGACAGTAGTGCCCCGAGCCAGTAGTGCCCCAAGCCAGTAGTGCCCCGAGTCAGTAGTGCCCCGAGTCAGTGGTGCCCCGAGTCAGTAGTGCCCCGAGTCAGTAGTGCCCCGAGCCAGTAGTGCCCCGAGTCAGTGGTGCCCCGAGTCAGTAGTGCCCCGAGTCAGTGATGCCCCGAGTCAGTAGTGCCCCGAGCCAGTAGTGCCCCAAGCCAGTAGTGCCCCGAGTCAGTGGTGCCCCGAGTCAGTAGTGCCCCGAGTCAGTGATGCCCCGAGTCAGTAGTGCCCCGAGTCAGTAGTGCCCCAAGCCAGTAGTGCCCCGAGCCAGTAGTGCCCCGAGTCAGTAGTGCCCCAAGCCAGTAGTGCCCCGAGTCAGTGATGCCCCGAGACAGTAGTGCCCCAAGCCAGTAGTGCCCCGAGCCAGTAGTGCCCCGAGTCAGTAGTGCCCCAAGCCAGTAGTGCCCCGAGTCAGTGATGCCCCGAGACAGTAGTGCCCCAAGCCAGTAGTGCCCCGAGTCAGTGATGCCCCGAGTCAGTAGTGCCCCGAGTCAGTAGTGCCCCGAGTCAGTAGTGCCCCGAGTCAGTAGTGCCCCAAGCCAGTAGTGCCCCGAGCCAGTAGTGCCCCGAGTCAGTAGTGCCCCGAGTCAGTAGTGCCCCGAGTCAGTAGTGCCCCGAGTCAGTGATGCCCCGAGTCAGTAGTGCCCCGAGTCAGTGATGCCCCGAGTCAGTGGTGCCCCGAGTCAGTAGTGCCCCGAGTCAGTGATGCCCCGAGTCAGTAGTGCCCCGAGTCAGTAGTGCCCCGAGTCGAGCACAGCAGGCGAAGTCTCTAGTGGACCGGGATGAGTGAGTGCTTGTATGGTTGCGCTTAATTGCATAAGTGGTAGGCGTGAGCTGTGACTTTCACTGTTCAGCTCGCTCTGTTGGTGTGCCCTGGACTTTCTGTCTGTATAGATCTTCAGCTCGCTCTGTTGGAGTGCCCTGGACTTTCTGTATGTATAGATCTTCTGCTCGCTCTGTTGGTGTGCCCTGGACTTTCTGTATGTGTAGATCTTCAGCTCGCTCTGTTGGTGTGCCCTGGACTTTCTGTCTGTGTAGATCTTCAGCTCGCTCTGTTGGAGTGCCCTGGACTTTCTGTCTGTGTAGATCTTCTGCTAATTCTGTTGGATTGCCCTGGACTTTCTGTATGTGTAGATCTGGTTTTAGTAGTGACAATTATATCTTAAATATTTTCACAGATAATCGTGCTGTATTACCTTTCATAAAACCACCGGTTTTAATATCATGTTATAAATGTTTGTAATATTGTTTACATATGCTTATACATATGCAGATATGGTTTTTGATAACGACTTTTTTAGTACTTGTGATTTTATATATATATATGAGTGTACATATGCAGATGTGTGCTTTGTGAAAATAAAACTATGTGTACTGCTATTTGTTTATGAATACATATATTATATGAATATGTACACCTTCTTTCATTTTACGCCATCACTTTCTTTAAAAAATGTGGAGGCCTTACAGATACAAATAAGGCTGATTGCCCTTAAGCAATAAACATTCGTTCATTCATTCGTTTGTTCATTCATTCGTTTGTTCATTCATTCGTGAGCTGTAGGGCTTTGACGACGTCCCGGGATGCTAAGATAAAAACTGTTTGATTGCTCTCCAGGGCAAGAATCTCGACTTGTTACGCTTGTCCTCACCTTGTCGTACACACGCCATCGTTCAGAAATGGAACAGACGAGTGGTGATTTAGCATGCTGCCTGCATGCCTTTTTCCTATTTAGAAGACGCTATTCAACCCAAATTGAATGATAAAGAAGCAAATTTGTTTCAACCATACACCAGGGGTAACACAATACAATAGGGTTCGATGCAATAGCTACTAAAAGGGCAAGAACCCATCTCATGAAATCACTTCTCTTTTTTTTTCAATCTGACCCGCTAGCAATAACAGCAGAAGTATGTGGTACGTCTTGGCAGTTATAATGGTAGCAGCTATGCATTGCAGCAGCAGGAGCAGCAGAAGTATGTGGTACGTCTTGGCAGTTATAATGGTAGCAGCTATGCATTGCAGCAGCAGGAGCAGCAGAAGTATGTGGTACGTCTTGGCAGTTATAATGGTAGCAGCTATGCATTGCAGCAGCAGGAGCAGCAGAAGTATGTGGTACGTCTTGGCAGTTATAATGGTAGCAGCTATGCATTGCAGCAGCAGGAGCAGCAGAAGTATGTGGTACGTCTTGGCAGTTATAATGGTAGCAGCTATGCATTGCAGCAGCAATAACAGCAGAAGTATGTGGTACGTCTTGGCAGTTATAATGGTAGCAGCTATGCATTGCAGCAGCAGGAGCAGCAGCAAAGAAGATATGAAGCAGCATAAGAAAGAAACTGTAGGGGTGAAGTAGTGGCAGAGGTATGCAGGAACAGGAGGGAGAGGAGAAGTAAACAGCTGCTGCCTCATGCGGTGTGATGAGAAGCAGATCGAACAAGTGGCAGGAATTAAGAAGACGAGCACCACAAGGAAGATGCACTGCATAGAGCACGGCCGGGATTAACTGGAGCATGAAGTACTAAAACAGTAGAAGCAAGGGTAGCAGCTCCTCTCTTTGCAACATCCTACTGCATCTCCTCCTCTCCTTGCTCCACATGTGATGTGCATTGGACGACTGTATTTTCCTATTCAAAAGCTTTCAAGTTGCCTCAAGGGCCGGGTGTGCTCATCGCGAAACTAACCTGCGGAGGGAGAAATAGTACGTGCGTAAGAGCAGGATCACCAGCAAGTGCACAAAGGGCAGGAAAAAGTGAAGGAGCAACACGCCACGACACTCATGCAGTCGCGCATTCAGCGTGGCTGAGATACCATCTCTGTGTTCAGAATGGAAGTCGCGGACAGACACGAGTCGAGCTGACACTGACAGTCCCGTATAAAGTTCACTTCACGAAATGCAAAAGCAGACGACAAATACATGTATAGACAGGAAAAGAAGCCAAAAGACAAGCTGAATGCAGACAAGGCAGATGACCGGTAGGACAAAACTCACGCAAAATATATATAAGTGAAAAGGGGACGTTCCGAAAATTCATAGCTGCTTGTCGATCGCAACGCATCACATGCATTTTGGCTACGTACACAATCAATATTACGTCAACTAGGATTGACCTCATTTGACTCTTGGAATTGCCAGAGAAAAAGATTTTCCACTACAGTTCACTGTTCCTAAAGAACAATATTGTTTACGACTAGATTCGACTTAACTGACATTAGTGATAGCAGACATCGCTCATATGATCAATGCACGGAACTTGGGTTACAACGCTGCACAACAACCCATATAACTTTATCAGGAAGTGTAGGCTCAGATATGAAATAAAGCTTCGAGGTAAACTACAGGTAAAACGGCTCCACCAGTGTTGATATGCCTGTTGAAGTATCACATAGTTATAGAAAAGCTGGAATATTCATTCGCCTCCTGCACAAGAGGGATGGATGGATGGATAGTGGTTTAAGGCCTATCAGCCTTTGTAGGCTATGTAAGGCCATTGATTAAGCACGAAAATCACTTTAGAGTAAACGCAAAGCAAGTCACGGTGTCCCTAGTTATTCGCCTTTTACGAATCGCGTAGGGAGACGCGGTGGGTCAATTCTTACTCCGAACCCACAGGGGGATGCACAAGAGGGATGGCAGATCAATACTTTATACTCACTACTTGTTGAAGTTGTTCGAATCGCCGAGCTCGAGCGCTAGGTCCACTTGAACGCCCTACTGGATCACAGATAAAACTTCTGTGCAGCTATGAGAAAAACCATCTCCTGCAATCCCTCTTGTTCTTGAATAATAAAGCTACAAACACAAATAACACGAGAAATCCAATAAAGTCATTCATAAACAATCTAACTGCAAAAGACAGCGCCCACAAAGGGGACGTAACTCTAATGAGTACGCTCGCCACGTATCCTCCCCTTGCCAGAACAACAAGTTCCCTTTCATCTTTCTTCTACATTACACAAAATGTTTGACACAACTTCTGTCGAGCTTATACTTTTTTCCTTGCAAATCCGGACATGTTCTTATTTTATTTTAACCTACTATGAGACGCAAGTTGTTAAATGGCATCCACGTCGTTCCTAAGACCATGATAATTGATATGAGCCACCCCGTTTTTCGGAATCTGAGCTTTCAGGTTAATTGTTCCCAATATTGCCAAACTCCAAAGATTTTTTGTATAATTATGGGAAAGTTATGCCGTTGCATTTTGGTGATACATGTATGCCATTCCTACTTCTCCATCTTTTGCCCTTTTCGTAATGGCTCAGTCACTCCAGGATCAATTAAGCTGGTGTGGAACGTGGGACCAGTGGCGGTGGTGGGGTGGCCAGGGCATATAGTGATGGTGGTGATGATTGTAATGAGATGGGGGCGGTGATGGCGGTCGTAGTGATGGTAATAGTGGCAGTGGTATATAGTGGTTGCGGCGATGGCGATGTGTATGGTAGGGGTGGTGGTGGCGCTGGTGGTGCTGGTGGTGGCGTACGCGGTGGCGGCGCTGGTGGTGCTGGTGGTGGCGTTAAGACGGTGGTGGCGATGATGGAGGTCATGTTAATTGGTTGTGGTGGTGGTGTCTGAGGTGCTAGCAGCGGTGCTGGGGTGACGGTGGTGATGATGTTCATTATAGCGGTGACGGCGGTGGTATAACTGAGAAAACTAGTGTGCACGACAATGTCACCTCACCTCGCTTCTACTGGGTGGTAAGTCTCGGCAATTAGCATATATACGTACATTACATGTATACCTATAATGGGGTTATGAAGTGATAAAATTGTTACTTATGTCACCCTGAAACGTTTTACCTATTTCTTTTACTGGTTTAGTTTATCTTGCGACCACAGTAAAATATCCTCAGCGCCGAAGAAAAGGAAGCAAGCTTTATATGATACAAGAAATCATTAATCCCCGCATTCTGAATACACCTGCATGGCATTCGAAAGGCGATGAATCTCGTTCGAGATGTGATCGCTCATTAATTCATAAATCCCTCGTAAAAGAAACGATTTCACATGTTCCACACTGACGCTGTCCACATGACAAAAATATCTCCCAATCGCAGAGCAATGCTCATGCTCTTGCTCCACCACTTGCTCCACTACTTGCTCCACTACTTGCTCCACTACTTGCTCCACTACTTGCTCCACTACTTGCTCCACTACTTGCTCCACTACTGCAAACCGGGTTTGGCTGCCGAAATCACACACGCTTAGACTTAGAGCTTCTGTTCGCAAAGTGTGGAATCGCCTCGTGCATGACGGACCGTGACGTCGCCAAGATGTAGTTTTCTTAAAGTCTCAGGTCGACATGCAGATGTGAGTGGTCCTCCCAAACTGTCAGTCCAATACCATAGGATATTTTCATATTAATGCATCATCACATCATCGCAATTAGCTTATTTCAAAACGGTGCTATGATGATCGCGATGTGTGCAGTTGTTGATGCTCTGTACCTATTTTGAACTCACACATGTATGCTAAATACGGGCACTTTTGAGAAAACGGCTTTTGAAGTGTGCGAATAAATCTCTGTTTCTAGATCAAAGGAATTCGCTCAGTGGCCAATGAAAACGCCCTGTGCGTATAGAAGAGTCTCCTGCTAACAGTGACACCACACACAACGCGGATTCTAACGCGAGTGAGGCAGGATCAGGATAATGACGAGAACAATTGCGCATTGCGACGCAGTTTAGTGTAAGGGGTTGGGGGTTGGGGGGGGGGGGGTGAAGATCTGAGATCTCCTCACCACCTCCTGAAGAGTTGGGGTGGCGTCTAGGGCAACAATGAGATGTTGCTGTTGTGTATCTGCGAGCGCCTGTGGGCCTGTGCTGGAGGTCCTGTTGAACAGCTTGCTAAAGTGAGCTCTCCAGCGCTTCAGGATGTTTTTCTTGTCGGACAACAGAGTGCCGTCTTTCGCACAATTCGGCATCATGGTGCTGACTGGTGGTTCACAGACAACCTTAAGCCAAGAGTAGAAGAGCTTGGTGACATGTTGGTCGGCGTAGGCATGGAGTTCCTCTGCTTTAGCCGCCCACCAGGCATCCTTCATCTGTCTCGTACTTCCGTGTCTGCACCTCCCTCCGCAGGGTCTTGAAGCGCTGATGTTTGG
>JAWQFJ010014501.1:40000-55000 GCA_034096865.1 Theodoxus fluviatilis | reverse complement strand
ACATGCACGACATCCAATCTCATATACATCCTGTATTGCACTAGATGCAACCACACACAGTATGTCGGAGAAACAAGCAACTCACTCAAACAACGCTTCTACCAGCATCGCTCGAACATCAACACCAACAAGAACACCTGCACTCTCATTACTGAACACTTCTCCCTACCCAACCACACACTGCACGACCTCAGATGCATGCCGGTAGAGAAGTCCTACACGGACAGCACTGAAGTACGACGCAGGCGGGAACGTTTCTGGATGCACAAACTCTCTACTTTGACACCGAATGGCTTGAACACTTTGTTATAATGGTTCTTCCATTCTGGGTCCTCCCCAGTGGATCTTTTGACTTTGCTTGTGACTCTGCGGGAACGTTGTCTCGGTCAGATATTGGTGGCAAACTCGATTCACCAGTCGCAGTAAAACAGCTTGACAAGACACGCACACGTATGTCGTCATGCGTGACGTAGACACTTCGGATTGGATAGGTGATGATTTGTCAAACCCTTCAGGGAGGCTTTCAGCCGAAAATTTGACGTTAAGTAAGGCTTGTTTGTTTGCTCGCTTGTTTTTTCTTAATATATATATATATATATATATATATATATATATTATATGGGAATAACCAATAGTATTTTATCTTAGCCGATTAAAGAGTGAAACAACTTGTGAAAATTAGTAATATCATTATCAACTGCACTAAATGAAGAAATTCGTAATTCTGACTCGGCAAACAAAGATAGTCTAGTCGTGCCTAAAGTAGGCATCCTATTCGAATAGAGACGCTTTACACATTTTTAAGAGCTAGACTAAATAGAGTAGCCTCCCTTTGCTTTCTCTAAGCATTCTGGGTAAATAAATATGGCGGAGCCTGTGTTCATGCAATGTTTGGGGGAAGCCTTTATTTGAAGTGTTTGTACAATAATCTTTCTACAACGATTTTTGCTCACTTGACATTGTCATTCTTGGTGAAATCCGCCATCCACGATGTGTGATGGTTGTGTGGATATGTTACAGCTCCTCGAGAGCGGTAAGTAAGCGGTTTGTTATTTTGTTCATTCTCGTGAAAAGTAAAACTAAGCGATTTGAAATTATGCAATCTCGTCGTAAGCTCTCTTTTGACAGCACATGTTTTCCTTGCCATATCCACTTCAGGCGTTTAATGTTAAAAGCTTATGACCAGTTGCATTGACAGAGGAACATGTGAATGTCGATCAAAGCGTGGAAGCTGTGTAGCCAGCCCCATTCAAATTCTACTGTAGTGTAGACTGTAGTGTGAAGTGTTCACGTTTAACATGTTGATAAACCACGGCGCGAAATCATCTCCAAGATTTAAAACTGTGTGCGTTTCCTTTTTAGGGTTATATTTCCTGTGAATAGATTAAATGACGCGAAGTGTGCAACTGTTTAGTAAGTTAGTGAATGTGTTTGATAGAAACATGCGCGCTCAGCAAAATGATTTGTGTGGTAAATCCGAACTTGGAGGTCGACATCCTCATTGGAATGAATGTCAAGGGCCCTTTGTTTAGTTTTTTACCCCAAAACGTTGAGAATCTGCAACAGAGTAATGTTTCTAGAACACCAGAATGTGCTCGTTGTGGATGGTCCCTCGTGGTCCTGTCTAGAGCATCGACGCAAGAGGGGGACATGATCGAAGTCTACAAGTACCTGCATGGCATATATCGGACACAGCGCCCCCATTTCTCCCTCTTCACTGGTAGAGACACCAGAGGCAGTAGCCTGAAGCTAGACAAGCCCCGCCACAGACTCAGTGTCCGAGGCAACTTCTTCAGCGAGAGGGTTGTGAGTATCTGGAACAGCCTGCCAGACCAAGTCGTGACGGCACCATCTGTGAACGCCTTTAAAGCCAGGTTAGACGCCCACTGGACAGACCTCCCTTCTATATACGAACCAGAGTGCTACTTGTAACTTAAGGCACGCTCCCACCATGCATGCCAAAGTTTGCCTAAAAGTTACAATGAAGACGACCCCAGAAGGATGAACAGGCCTTAAGGCCTCAAGCATCTTACAAGTACAAGTACAAGAAATAACCTCATATGGGCCGAGGATTTGAAAAGACCCACAACCGTGACAACGTTTCCTTGCGCGACTTGTAATTTAAAACTAAAAGGTGAATAAAAAGAAAATCTAAAGTAACTTCTCTTACTCTAAGCAGTTTAGTAATTTTCGTACTCAATGGAATTACATAGCTTTACACAAAGGCTTGTAGGCAGTTTGGTGCATAACTGCATTATTCAGCATTATACTCATGAAGTAACGTGTTAGCAAGAAAAGACCAAACAAATCTCGTCTCAGAGACCCTACATTGAGAATGATTTGGTGATAGCACGAGTGATTTACTTGTAACACAAACAAGGGAAGGATGCAGTGAAATTATCGAACATTGGGGTCATTTATCAGCTCAAGCAGTGGCAGAAATGCAGACTGATATACTGCTTATTAGCCAATGTCAGAGGATTAAATAGTAAGCTGGCCTGATATAATGCACATTCCTCTGAAATCAGTCAGGATGGCAGCTGATATTGTTTAGAATACTGGCAGTGCACTTTTTGTTCTTTTCTCATTTTCACCATTTGTATATATTTTGCCCTCAAAGACTGTTAAGGAGAAATATTGTAGGACTGGTCATGTTAATTAGGCCAAAAGAAAGAAAAAAATGATTGTGTAATGGTACCATGCTCTCTCCCCCCCCCCCCCCCCCCCCCAAAAAAAAAAAAAAAAAAAAAAAAAAAAAAAGAAAAAAAGGGTGGGGTGTTGCTGGTAGGTCGACCTGAACTTCTTTTTAAACATCTTTTTTAAATTTTGAAGAGACCAGCAATTTCCCTTTAGCTGAAAATACACTTATAAACTTAAATAGTGCAGTGGATTCCCCAAGTGCTCATAGAGTCATAGGGCAGGGAAGATGGGACAGAAGACTATTAGTTGATTATCATCTATTTCTCTCTTTTATTCATTAATTTTTTCAAGATTATAGAAAACAAACTTCAGGGTCGGCAGAAAAAAATGGGTCAGCTTGGGTCACTGTAACTACTCTTTTGTTGTTGCTTTATGTACATGTATGCAATGTTGATTGCACTTTTTTCTTTGTTTCTTTTATTTCTACCCGATCAAGACTGATGTTCAGGAAGAAAGGGCAAATAAGTAGAGAAATCAAGATTTGACTTTGCCTAACTCTAACCAGCCTAGTGATTTTCATGGTCGATGGCCTGACATAGTCTACAGATGCTGCGGCTGCAAAGCCCCTTTCATTCGTTCATCCAGTCCAAGTCCAAACAAGCAACTTGTGAAGGATCATTCATGACCTTAATGATTTATGTCATTCCTGCTGTCTTTCAATGCTAGTTTGACATTAATTCCTTGAAGTAACTAAAGATTTTTGTAAAATCTTGCAGTCTGTGAACAGTTATATCAAATTTCATACAGAGTTGTTCTCCCAAGTTTGTGACTAAAACCAGGAAAATGGACTAAATTTTAAACATTCTTTTTAGCAATTCTTAATGTCATTTTTGGACAGCTTAGTCATTACAGTATCAGAGAATGTAACCAAAAAAGCAGCAGCAGTAGTACTTTTTAAAAAACAGACGACGGATTCAAGTTCGCAGTTTTAGATTTAAATTAAAATCAAGGTAATGCACGCTTCATCTGTGACTTTATTGAAGAAATGTTTTTTTTGTACATCGCACACAAAATGCTAATGTTTTCTGTATGAGTTTTATCTATTTAATCAGTACTTTCGATTTTAAAACCTAGCGGTGTGTGTGTTGAATGCGTTTGGGAGGAAGCGGCTTGTGAAAAAAGCAAGTCCACTTGTGACCCCGCAGGAAGCATGCGTACCCTGTCTTTGAAGTTGATTTTCTTGTACAGTTAATGAGTTATTGTGACATCGCGGTTTTCTTGCTGGGAAAAGCTAAATAAAACTTCAATTAACAGATTCACAGCAGAATTTTTAGACACCAATATATACACACCTCAACCAAGAAAGGACAAGGGAAAACCCTGTGACTTAAGTAATTTAATGAAACAATATCAAAATAACCAAATAAGTCAAATAAATCAAAATTGTAATACACGTACACACACAAAAAAAAAGATGTTGGCCCACGGCTTATACTTTTTAGCCTTCCGAGACACAAAAACCAAAAATAAACCATAAGAAGGAGACAGTTAAATAATAGTCCTGTCTCCTTCTTTTGGTTTATTTTTGGTTTTTTGTGTCTCGGAAGGCTTTAAGCCGTGGGCCAACACCTTTTTTTGTGTGTGTGTACGTGTATTACAATTTTGATTTATTTGGTTATTTTGATATTGTTTCATTAAATTACTTAAGTCACAGGGTTTTCCCTTGTCCTTTCTTGGTTGAGGTGGGTATATATATATCCCATACAACCCTGAGCAGCAATCACACTTGCGTGTGAAAGATGTATACATAGTTTTAGACACCAATGGCATACTTTGCTGCAGATAGTTTGTGGAGCGTGATCACGCGCTGACCTCATGACAAGCTGGCCAATGAGAGGCAAGGAACGAAACGGCCGTCTCTTTCCGTGGTTTTCATTGGTTCGAACACTCGAGTTGTAAGCGAAAAAGAACTTGTGTAATATCATCGAAAATTCAAGCTCTAAACCTGATATCAGTTAGCACACATAAAAAAAATCACATCTAAGTAAACCAGCTAGCCTTGTACTGTGAACAGATTTTAAAGCGACACCAAGAAAAGAAAAAAAAACTCGAACACTCAGTTCTAATCTAAACGAAAGAACTTGTCACTGTGTACCAACCTCTGATGGCATCGTAGTCGATAAACCCTTCAATCCACTTTTCATAGCCTTTGTCACTTTGTCTTCTTGCTATTGTTCTGCCTTTGTTCGACGAACTTTCCACATCACCTTGAGAAAAGTCCGGAACACTTGTCAAATTGCCGCTCCAGCAATACTGTGAAGGTAGCGCGGTCGCCGCGTTAGCGTATGCAGTCTCGTTTTAAAACTAACATGGCCGCCGCGTGAATAAGGTCTATTGCTTGTCAGAATGGACTGTGTGTTTTTTAATGAGTGTCTGATGGTGAGGTGTTTAATTTTTGGCAGTTTGAATTGTATTATGTGGGCTCAACTAGTTGTAGTGAGTGCACTGTGTCTCATGTTTCAGATGACCACCCAGAACTCTCGAAAAGAGAGGTCAGCATATTCGTCACATATATGTGCAACTGGCAGAACAGGTAAGAAAGTTGTCTCTGGGCATGCATTCATGAAAGAAATGTTTTAAGAAGAATGTGAAATTAGCCCTTACCGTGGTGTCATAAAAACGCTCTGTCTGTCCACCAGTGGTGCTATAACAGACTTGTTTTTTCAAAAACACCCCTCCGCTTTTCTAATTAACATAGCTCAGAAACTATTAAACATTGACAAACACAATGTGTACAAAAAATGCTCAGAATTGGACACAAAATACCACAAAGCAAGCATTTCCTCTGTGTAATGAACATGCATTTATTTATGAATATCTAAAGGGGAGACACGGCAGTGAAAATTGATCATTTGGGCTTGCATGGTCGATTTTGAGATTTGTGGTTTTTTGCACTCTTTGAACCCTCAACAATCATTGTTACAATGATTCAACAATGCCAATCTAGTAAGGTTGAGCTTGAAAATAGCATCTTTCTGTGCAAAAACCATCAATAAAACAGATGACCCACCCTTACAAAAGTGTTGTTGCACAATTTTTGCTCATAAAATGCCAATGTTTGGGCCTTGGCAACGTATAGAAACTTTGAACAAACCTTCGCATGTTTGGTGTCGATCGAAAGCGCGGAATCTCATCCAACCAGTGCAAGGGAGATAACTGCTCTTGGCTTCGTGTACAAAGAGCTATATGATCATTTGCAAGGGATAGATTCAAGCCTTTCAGGTCAGCTGACACGAATGAACCAATGAGAGAGCTCCATTCGCTCCAAATGCTTGGAGACAAGATGGCTGCCTTCCGTTCGACTCTAAAGCGCTCTCTCGTACTTTTAACGCTGTTACCAGGCCTAAATAATAGTACCACACTGTACATGCCTTCAAAGGAAAGAAAAGTAACCAAAGAAATCGGCAGCTAGCGAAAGCAAGACTTGCAAAGGAGGAAAAGAGTGGCAGCGCAAGTACAGATCATCTGGCAGATCACTCGACATCAGTTGTGCGTTATGAGCCCGCACCGATGCATCCTCTTCTCGCACCCAGCTTCCATGTGACCTCTGTTGGCAATCGGCCTACTTTTGAGCGTTAACAAAGGTCCTATCTTGCTTCACGATCCATCAGGCTATAAATAGAAGGGCCTTGTGCAATGCTGGAATGCCTCCAGTTGAGCGGGTGTGGCACGCGAACTAGTCCGCGATAACCACTGAAAGCCGGCAATGCTTATCGCGAACTAGTTCGCGACTACCACGGAAAGGGTTAGTTACTCACAAGTTTTTCTGGCTTCAGTCATATAAAATATTGCATGCACAGGTCATACAAAGAAGTTTCTAAGTTTAACTCGTTCAAGACCATGTTTTTAGGGAGTGTTTTTAGTGCATCTTGTCCCAAGAGTCACAAGAAAATACATGTAGATGTATTTTGAACAATTGTATTTATAAAAAAGCACAAAGCTTTAAAACTAATTCTAGTTATCTGAAATTTGATATTAACCTCACAAGAAGGAAAATTATGCAAATGGGCAGCATCATATAAACCTAGGCGTCATCAACGACTCTGTTTATTTAACTTGTAGCATGATTTGATGCTACACATCACAAATGAGTTAAAAGGGGTACATTATCAGCATTTCAAAACCAAAGTATTATCATTTGTGTTCCAAAGCAAGTTTAGGACCGATGCTGTGCCAAAAACAGGAGGCTCGTGACCTACTTTCTCGGAGACTATTAAGTCTATCAACACCCAATTTGGCATGATGGTGTAGGATGACAAGGCGTACAAAAACATACATAGTGACTTGACCTTGCTTCAAGGTCAATGTCACAGGAGCTCTTCAAAGTTGAATTGTATACATATTTTGAAGTGACCTTGACCCTGAACTATGGAAGATAACTGTTCCAAACTTAATAATTATGTGGGGAACATGTTATACTATCATCATGAGACACATTTGGGCACATATCATCAAGGTAAAGGTCACTTTGACCCTTATGAAATGTGACCAAAATGGGGTAGTGAACCACTAAAAGTGATCATATCTCATGGTAGAAAGTGCCAATAAGCACCATTGTGCTTTCTATGTCTTGAATTAACAGCTTGGTGTTGCATGACCTTGGAATACCTTGACCTTGGGTCAAGGTCACATGTATTTTGGTAGCAAAAATGTGTAAAGCAGTTCTTAGTAGGCTTGTTCAGAAGTACTCAGCGCTGCATGAGCGCTTCATGTTGGCAATTGAGCGCTTCATGCCACTCCTGAACGCCCCAGATTTTGTGCAGTGCTTCACTTGTTAAAGGGGAGGTAAATCTTCTGCGCCCCATGTTGTGTTGATAGACGCGAAGAAAGTGTTTTCTTCGCCACAGACATCGTTTATGCACGTTTAAATGTATTCTGCATGAATAAAGTCCACTACGGTGTCATCCTTACTTGCCATTACTCGCGCATACAGGGCGCTTGGGGCAAATAAAGCCCGTTCCAGTCCCAAAATGATGTTTCTGAGGGGTATTTAACGCATCGACGGCAGTTGCGGGATCGAAGACGCCATTTTGAAATGATGCGAAATCATCCTGCTGCACGTCGGATTGGTGATTCACAGCGCTGCTCAGCGCTGAGTGAATCGCGCCCCACAATTGCCGTTCAGGAGTGAATCACGTGCAGCGCTGAGTAAGCGCTTTGAAGCACTGCGCCTCCTCAACTCCCCTAGTGTATGGTGTCATTGCTAGGTTTAGTTGTTTGACCTTGACCTTGAAGGTCACCTGAAGGTCAAGGTCATGTAAAGGTCAATGTCACGCATGTGAGTTGTATGGGCTTTGCCCTTCTTTTTAAATTGTGTGTTGTGTGTGTGTGTTTTTTTTTATATAAAAAAAGATCAAAGGTAAACAGCATAAAGTCTGCATACTGTCCCATCGTCCCTGTGAGCACTTTTTTCTTCTTCTTTTTAAAGTGTTTTGAGCAAAGTAATTTTGATTTATATTAAGTTGAATCTATTGTATACATGACCTTTTCTTAAATGCACCCCCCCCCCCGTGTGCATGCGCACACACACACACACACACATGCGTGTGCATGCACACACATGCACGCACACGTGCACACACACACACACACACACAGAGTCTCAAAATGGCTTTTTAAAGTCAGGCCTTCCTACCGACATCATCAATTTTTAAAAAAATAATTTTTTTGCCATGTTACCTGAACCACAACTTTTCTCTGGTTGAAAACCTAATAACATTTACAGTTACCTCCACACATATTCACATAGATCTCTAGTTGAATACCTAACAACATTTACAGTTACCTCCACACATATTCACATAGATCTCTAGTTGAAGAAGTGTTTAACAATTTCATGCTGGGCTGTTGTGTTGTTCCCTGTTGTGAGAAAGTATCTCCTGGAGGATATTTATTCCACAACAAACCAGAACTTGCAAGAAATGGACAATTGTTTTCCAGCATGATCACCCGTTATGTTTTGTTCTCAAGGGAGATAACTCCAGCAACCGAGAACTCACAACTGCTTATCCACAGTGTTCATGTTAATTACTCACCCTTATTGAGTTCAGATTTGCACTAAATTTTCCATCCTTCTTCTAAAAGATTCCTGCAGTTGTTTCAAACTATAGAATCAATATTTTTCAGTGCTTCAGATTGTTGGCGCGCCCGCGCCATTGGCGCATATTTTATCAGAATGGCGCGTTACTTTCAATGTGTATGCGCCAACCGGGCGCGTCATAAAAATCGCCAACTTGTATCGATCCTCGGTCCGTCTGTACCACTAAGCCACACCAAGCACATGTGTCCACACCACGGAGTACCAAAACCGACGCCAAACCGATGAACAGGCCTCAAACGTCGACAACGTCAAGTCAAACTGCTGCTTTGCCTAGCATCGATGCATCGCTCTGTGTGATTGGCTAACAGCCAGCAAACAACCAATCAGCGAACATCTATCAGTTTACCTTGCACAGACTCTCACACGTGTGCGGAATCAAGATGCCACCGAAGAAAAGGCTTAGAAAAGAAACTGAAGAAAACCAACGTCAGTTGACGTTGTCTTCAATGTTTTGCAAGAATAAAGCAAGCGGTAACTGTTTAGTTTTTATCTCTTACTAGCTCCTTCCAAAGCTGATGTCCATGTGGAGCAGTGCAAGTCTGCTTTTGTCAACACCTGAGTGCACTGAAACAGGACTTTGATCTCGAAGAAAAGACCTACAAGCAGTGTAAAATCACCGTTCTGGTTCAGAAAGTCTCCTCTACTCTGCTGCCCTCATTTGTAGAAGAAGTCCTCTCCAATCTGGATAAGAGATTTCCTGATGCGGAGCTGCTCCAGGCATTCAACGTTCTAGCTATGAGGCCGATTTCATTTGTTGACAAGATAAAGCTGGATGACGCAGGCATGGAACAATTGGAGAAACTTCTTCAACCGTTTGCTGACGAGAAGACCCACTCCTGGGTCTGCGAGGGCCAGAACTGCTCACTGAAAACTGCTCAGCCGTTCATCAACAGAGACGAGACTTGGCAAGAATGGAGGCTGCTCAAGAGAACAGTTCTCAGTGAACACTTTCCCAGAGATGATTTCCTCACCCTTTGGTAGATGATCGCCAAATTCTACCTTGCAGCTGATGAATTTCCAAATTTAAAGAAGCTGACAGCTGTGGCCCTGACACTGCCCATCCACACAGCAGACTGTGAAAGATCGTTCTCTGTGCAAAACTACGTCCAAACACAGAGGGAGAGAGCATGCACTCTCTAGCACACACTGTGACCAGCTGATGAGGGTGTGCATTGATGGACCCATCTTCCAGGACATGCCCTTTAACCGTGCAGTGCAGGTGTGGGCGGAAAGTCGCAACCGCTACCTGTTCAAGAAGAACTAGGGCACGAGACTGTCCTAGGACCTATTGATGGAGTTATTCAGAAGAAAATACTGTGGACTGTTGTGTATTTGTGAGTGTAATTTGCTGGATGGCAAAAAACAAGTTGAGACTAAACTCTTTGGACTCGCTGCAACATTTTTGTGGTGTGTATGTGTGTAGAGGAGTGATTTTGTGTTGTGTTTGACTGGTTGAAGCAGATCTCTGTTAGATTTCATTGTGTTAGGCCCTAAAACCAAGTTTGTTTAAACAAAACATCATGCTACCAAGAAAGAATAGAGTGGGTTTTGAGTGATCATGACTCTGTGTCCACAGAACGAAATGTCAAAAGAGACAATAAAACAACTGAAAGACACACAGCTTGACATGTGTTTGTTTATTTTTTTATTTTTTGCTTTTTTAATTATTCATTTGTGTGTGTGTGTGTGTGGGGGGGGGGGGGGGGGGGGGGGGGGTGTAGGGGTGTCATGTGTGGGGTGGAGGTTCATTCTGTTTCAAGTGAAGGTTTGATTGTTAATGACCCATGTTTTTCAAAATTGACCCATCATTTTGCCTGGCCATGGGTCATTGGGCCCATGAAGTCTGAAAACAATCTGAAGCACTGATTTTTGTGATTGTGACTTTGGCATCTTGAAATGATAACCAGAAAGTCTTTTGTATGTAGAGGGATGCAACTGTTATTGCCATCTCTCATTCCTCATAAATGTTAATGTTACGCGCTTAGAACCTCAGGAAAGGCGCTTTATAAATACAATAAATTATTATTATTATTATCTCAGCTACTTTTATTCAAGAAAGTAGCTAAGGAGAAACTGCTTTGGGAAATATGAAAAGAGAGACGAGGAAAATTGTCAATCATAAGTTATTGCACAGCAGAACTGACAGCAATGGTGGAGGTGAAAATGTGCCAGTAGCCTCTGCATGGCTTGACCACCATTGCCAGGGTGCATTGCTTTAAGCTAGTATCTTGCAATGATTTGCTAGAAACGTGAGGCAAGTGCATTTCCCCAGCCCTCACAGACAGGGAAATGCGAACTTTTCCTAGGAGGCTTCTGAGGTACTTGGCGGAATAATTGAAAATTAAGGAGACCATGGCAGTTGGGTTGCTGTTCACAGATGGTAGTGCCTGTAATGTGTGCGTCACTGCCCAAGAATGTTACAGGGAAGTATTTGTTGTTTGAGTGTTCATTTGTATATTTTTAGGAGTTCCTATGTGGGTTAATTCTGAACTGACATAGTTGACAATTTTTGACTCACATACGAAGCAAAAGTGAGTCTATGTACTCACCCGTTTCGTCCGTCCAGGCGTCCGGGCGTCCGAAAACTTTAACGTTGGAATTTTCTCGGAGACTATTAAGTCTATCAATACCAAATGTGGCATGATGGTGTATGATGACAAGACCTAAAAAAAACACACATAGTGACTTAACCTTGCTTCAAGGTCAAGGTCGCAGGGGCCATAAATGTTGTCTAAAAAACAGCAATTTTTCACATTTTCTCAATTTTCTCTGAAGTTTTTGAGATTGGATACCTCACCTATATATGGTATATAGGGCAAAGTAAGCCCTATCTTTTGATACCAGTTTGGCATACCTTGCTTCAAGGTCAAGGTCACAGGAGCTCTTCAAAGTTGGATTGTATACATATTTTGAAGTGACCTTGACCCTGAACTATGGAAGATAACTGTTTCAAACTTAATAATTATGTGGGGCACATGTTATACTTTCATCATGAGACACATTTGGTCACATATCATCAAGGTCAAGGTCACTTTGACCCTTATGAAATGTGACCAAAATGAGGTAGTGAACCACTAAAAGTGACCATATCTCATGGTAGAAAGTGCCAATAAGCACCATTGTGCTTCCTATGTCTTGAATTAACAGCTTTGTGTTGCATGACCTTGGATGACCTTGACCTTGGGTCAAGGTCACATGCATTTTCGTAGGAAAAATGTGTAAAGCAGTTCTTAGTGTATGATGTCATTGCTAGGTGTAGTTGTTTGACCTTGACCTTGAGGGTCACCTGAAGGTCAAGGTCATGTAAAGGTCAAGGTCAAGCATGTGAGTCGTATGAGCTTTGCCCTTCTTGTTTTAATCATAGCACACATGAAGGAACATCAATACGACATACATGTATGCTATCTAAATGATGTCCCTATTAAGGCCAAAAATGTTCCACTAAATTGTCTACATGTGAACATGGGTTGCTTTCTTTCCTGTGACGAAGTTTTCATACCATTTGAGATGCCACCATGGTATGTTTTCTCGAGTGAAAAACTTCCTCTAACACAATATTTTCAGTAACTTGTTAGCTAGGACACAGCCATATTCTCTTGGACTTCTGCCTTGCTAAATCTGACTGTTCCCTAGATATCTTGTCCCTGGTCTGGGTTAGGCCTCCACAAGCAAGAACCATAGACCATCGACCAACTTTTACTACAGCCTTTGCAGGAAACTTTGTGAATGAAATCATACGAAACACATAGCATTACAAACAAAAAAGTAACAGATGAATCTCATTAGGGGATTTCCCTCTGCTACAGTTTTGTTAAATCAGGCTCTGTTCTGCAGAGTTGGATCTGTTGATAATTTGGCTAGGCTCTCTCAGGCTCTAAGTCTGTATTTGTCTATGATTATCATTCCTGAAGCCCTCTTGAACATAATGGTGTCTGTGGTGTTAGCCCGAATCACCTGGAGTTGTCAGAGTTGGTCCCTGCATAAAGGTTATAGCAGGCAGAAGGAAATTTGAAATCCAAAAATATAATAAGAGAAATAACCTCATTTGAATGTGTGTACGAATGTATATTTCAGTGGGGTTGTTTGTGTACATGTGTGTTTGCAAGCCTGCATTCATATGAATGACTATGTGTATGCACACATGTATGCATGGATGTGCATGCATGCATGTCTACATGCTAGTGTGTGGATAAATATTTTCTCATTCTCATCATTTCATGCACCCAGACAATGCGGCTGCTGCTTCAAGGACTTCAAAAACTTTGAAGGATGCAACAACCTACTGCAGAAAGTCATGGCGCTGGCCATCCGATTCATCACCACACTCCCAGAGGACTGTGAGAGGGAGATCAAGTCCTCAAACTGGGGGCGGGCTCGAAGTGACTCGGAGCGCGAGGCCGAGAGTGCCCAGGTGACTGAAAAGCCAGAAAAGTTGGAAGAAGGTAGCAGCAAAACAGAGGAGACATCTTCTAAGGATGCTGTAGAAGATGCCCTCATGGGAGAAAATGCTGAGGAGAGCTGGTCCTTGCCAGAGAAGGAGAGATTGCTGGCCTGCATGGTGCGGGCTTTCAGCACTGCCTTCCCTCACTACTTAGCGTACAAACACATGGTTCACGCCTCACTAGAGGTAAGGATGATCACTGCATTTTGCCTCACTTGTGGTTTAGTTACCAAAAGTCAGATTCTGGAGATTGCTTTGTTTTGTCAGTTGTGAGTGCTTGCCTTGAGAAGAGCAAGGAGAACTGAAAGGCTCAGTTTGGAGATACGGGAGTGGGTATTATGAAGAACTGTGTTGCTCTCTGACTCATTCTTATGCCTTATGCTCTTATTTAAACTTTGAATTGTGAGTATGGTCACTGAAATTGCCCCGTTTTTCCTTTGTTCTTTCTTCCTTTTCTCATGTTGTACATGGAGTTCTTGGGAGAAGCAACTTGGTAATATCATTATCATGTGGGTTGATCACTTTGGAAGAGAATGTTGCATTTGACTTTGTCCTTTTTTATTTTGTTTTTCTTTTCTGTAGTGCTTCAGAAATTTCCAGAACATTGCCATTAATGACACATTCCCCTTGCGAAAACAAGGATGTGCAAGATACCCCCAGGAAATGTAGATAGACAACATTCTCATTTATGTTTTCTGTCAAACCTTGTGCTTATAATGTGCTGACTACGTCCAATGTTTTTACTGGCAGACAAAGTACAGAACTATCTTGTTCTTTGAATGTGCAGGCTGGCTTGCAAGTGAACTTTGTACCGTACCACTGTACATTAAAACTCAACTGCTTGGTGCTGATCTCTTTGTGTAGGAGTTGCCTCAGCAGGAGACCAGTGCATTGAACAACTACTGTGATACCTCCGTAAGTTGATTTCAGATTAGTAAAAGTAGATCTTAAATTAATAAAAGGGATTTTCTTTCAGAAGAGTTTTTTTTCCAGCAAAGTCTGGGAATAATATGTCCTTTTTTTTGTCAGCCAAGTCGGGAAATAATATCTTCTTTTTTTCGCCAGCCAAGTAGGGGAATAATGTGTTCCTTTTTTTGTCAGGCAAATCTGGATAATTTTTTCCCCCTCTTTTATTTTTCCCCTTTCTCTCTCACCACCATCCACCCCCCACCCACCCACCCACCCACCCTCTTTACCTTTTTTTTCCCTCCTTTTTTTCCATTTTTTTAATCACCGAAGTCTTGGAATGGAACAGAAATATATATAAACATGTATATATAAATAAAATTTATTTGCACAGAAAGTAAGAAGGTGTCTGGCAATGATGATGTATGAGACTTTAGTTGTAAATGAAGCTGTAGAGGCATTACTCATGTCGATTTGTGGGCAATGAAATCAAATTTCAGTGCTCAGAGCTGATGCACAGAGAACGAAAGTAAGGGTCTTGATGAATACGAGTCATATCTTCTTTTTCTCTCCTCCCTTTGCAGGATGTGGACCTTCCACTGCACCTACTGCGGAACGTGTGCTTCTTCTGTGACAGCAATGGCATCACTGCACTGAAGCATTGCTTTGAGAAGGCATCGCCTGACAACCTGCCTTTTGCCCTTGCTCATATTCTCATCAGCCTTGTGGCAAATGTAAGTTAATGAAGAGGAGAGAGAGAGAGAGAGAGAGAGAGAGAGAGAGAGAGAGAGAGAGAGAGAGAGAGAGAGAGAGAGAGAGAGAGAGAGAGAGAGAGAGAGAGAGAGAGAGAGAG
>JAWQFJ010014501.1:0-37500 GCA_034096865.1 Theodoxus fluviatilis | reverse complement strand
TGGCATGATGGTGTATGATGACAAGGCGTCAAAAAACATACATAGTGACTTGACCTTGCTTCAAGGTCAAGGTCATAGGAGCTCTTGAAAGTTGGATTGTATACATATTTTGAAGTGACCTTGACCCTGAACTATGGAAGGTAACTGTTTCAAACTTAATAAATATGTGGGGCACATGTTATACTTTCATCATGAGACACATTTGGTCACATATCATCAAGGTGAAGGTCACTTTGACCCTTACGAAATGTGACCAAAATGGGGTAGTGAACCACTAAAAGTGACTATATCTCATGGTAGAAAGTGCCAATAAGCACCATTGTGTTTCCTATGTCTTGAATTAACAGCTTTGTGTTGCATGACCTTGGATGACCTTGACCTTGGGTCAAGGTCACATGTATTTTGGTAGGAAAAATGTGTAAAGCAGTTCTTAGTGTATGATGTCATTGCTAGGTTTAGTTGTTTGACCTTGAAGGTCAAGGTCATGTAAAGGTCAAGGTCAAGCATGTGAGTTGTATGGGCTTTGCCCTTCTTGTTTAATCTTCCTTCTTGCAAGATATTTCATGTTTTCATATTTCATTTTGATCAGAGTGAGCTATCTTTTCCCCTGTTTTGATAGTCTACAAAGGGTGATTAACTGTAACATTCCATTCATTCATTCATTCATTCATTCATTCATTCATTCATTCATTCATTCATTCATTCATTCATTCATTCCCTATTTTGACTGACTTATCTCTTGTTCTTGCAGTTGCGGATGTGGATGCATCCCACTGCTATCGTGCAGAACATAGTTCCCCTGAGGAGCGTACTGATAGGGTAGGTGTGAGAGGACAAGGCCCACTTGCAGACCAATCAGAAGAAAGTCATCGTTGAGTTTTTAATCTTAACAAAAAATTTACCTTCCTAGTCTGATGAATGATTAGTTTGTTTGTTTTTTATTTGAATCCAAATGGACATGGCACTGGTCATCAAATACGCATCATCGGTAACTTTGAGAATGTAGACCATTATAAACTTCATTGGTAGCATGCCGGGACCATAGAAGAAATCTGTGGCTGTAGTGGTATCACCTTTGTGTTCATTTGTTGCCTGAGATGTTGAACTGAAATCTGAGTAATCTCCGTTTATTCTTGTTTGTAGCTACATGTGCAGACTCTCTGACAAGGAGCTGAAAATGGCAGGGAACCGGAATGTGATTGAGATCATGTGTTCAGCAGTCAAGGATCCCAACGAGTCTGGCTATGTCACAGACCACTTGGGACTGGAGCTGCACTTCAAGCTGTTTAACTGCTCCACCCTTGTCAATCGGCTCGCAGGCCTGCAGCAAATGACAGTGAGTGTGCACTTCCCTGAGGTGTGTGAGGGTAGCAGCAGGTTTGTGGGATGCGTGCACCTGTGTGTGTGTGTGTGTGTCTGTGTGTGAGAGAGAGAGAGAGAGAGAGAGAGAGAGAGAGAGAGAGAGAGAGAGAGAGAGAGAGAGAGAGAGAGAGAGAGAGAGAGAGAGAGAGAATGTAAAGGGGAGACATGGGTAAAACTAAAAGAGAGGATAAAAAAAACTGCAATGAGTTTTCAAATTTTCATGCATGGCAATTCAAAGATTTACATGAAAATATGGGAAAACCACTTATGCTCAATGGAATAAAAAAGAAGGTCATCTGTTAACCCTCTGCGCGCCGTCGGCGGTCATAACCGCCAACGTAGTTACCTCCTCTCACAGCCGTTGGCGGTTACAGTCGACAGACTGATAGGCATGTTTGAATCTGGCGCCGTTTGCGATGAATCTTGGGATTGTGAGAGCTCTCTACACATGGAGACTGCGCAGAAGAGCCTCGCTTTCATAATAACAGTCGCCATATTTTTTCACTGCAAGTGCGCGAATTTAGAGCAAATTTTGAAGTTACCGATCGAGGTGGACACGCTGCTGCGCGATTTCGATTGCGCACGCTGGCCCAGAAATGGCTGAGCTTGATCCTGATGAAGAGCGAATCTTAGAAATATTGTTCGATTCTGACTCGGAAGAAGAATTCCATGGCTTCACAGAGGAAGATTTGGTCGAGTTTGCCACAGAGTGACTGATGACGAAATCGAAGTTGAACCAGCCCAGTCCAAGATTCCGTCTGCGTATGACCACTCATGGTTGCTGTGGCAAACTCGACTAAATCTTCCTCTGTGAAGCCATGGAATTCTTCTTTCGAGTCAGAATCGAACAATATTTCTAAGATTCGCTCTTCATCAGGATCGAGTTCAGCCATTTCTGGGCCAGCGTGAGCAATCGAAATCGCACAGCAGCGTGTCTACCTCGATCGGTAACTTCAAAATTCGCTCTAAATTCGAGCATGGACTCTCCTCAACATGTGCCTAACGAGGTATCTAAATCGGATGCTTTTCATCTCTATTTCAACTATGAAGTCGTTGACTTGATGGTCAACAAAACGAATCGCTACGCTGGTCAAGTGAGGGCGAAGAAAGGAAGCGATGCGAGAATTTATTCTCTAGTGAGTCAGAGGCAGCCTGTCACTCGACCCATTTTTGACTCGCATGTGAAGCAAAAGTGAGTCTATGTACTCACCCGTTTCGTCCGTCCGGGCGTCCGTTTAAAACTTTAACGTTGGATTTTTCTCGGAGACTATTAAGTCAATCAACACCCAATTTGGCATGATGGTGTATGATGACAAGGCCTCAAAAAACATACATAGTGACTTGACCTTGCTTCAAGGTCAAGGTTGCAGGGGCCATAAATGTTGTCTAAAAAACAGCCATTTTTCACATTTTCTCAATTTTCTCTGAAGTTTTTAAGATTGGATACCTCACCTATATATGGTATATAGAGCAAAGTAATACCTATATTTTGATACCAGTTTGGTTGACCTTGCTTCAAGGTCAAGGTCACAGGAGCTCTTCAGAGTTGGATTGTATACATATTTTGAAGTGACCTTGACCCTGAACTATGGAAGATAAGTGTTTCAAACTTAATAATTATATGGGGCACATGTTATACTTTCATCATGAGACACATTTGGTCACATATCATCAAGGTCAAGGTCACTTTGACCCTTATGAAATGTGACCAAAATGGGGTAGTGAACCACTAAAAGTGACCATATCTCATGGTAGAAAGTGCCAGTAAGCACCATTGTGCTTCCTATGTCTTGAATTAACAGCTTTGTGTTGCATGACCTTGGATGACCTTGGGTCAAGGCCACATGTATTTTGGTAGGAAAAATGTGTAAAGCAGTTCTTAGTGTATGTCACTGCTAGGTGTAGTTGTTTGACCTTGACCTTAAGGGTCACCTGAAGGTCAAGG
This sequence comes from Theodoxus fluviatilis, assembly GCA_034096865.1. Classification (NCBI taxonomy): domain Eukaryota; kingdom Metazoa; phylum Mollusca; class Gastropoda; order Cycloneritida; family Neritidae; genus Theodoxus; species Theodoxus fluviatilis. The sequence continues at coordinate 34,193 of JAWQFJ010014501.1, read as the reverse complement.
TCATGTCAAGGTCAAGCATGTGAGTCGTATGGGCTTTGCCCTTCTTGTTTATTTGTGTTCTCAGGTGTTTTTTTTCCTTATCATATTGTATTGCATGGACATATATTTCAGTTGGTCTATCAGAGAGAGCATTCAATTTTCCATCTTTCCTCCAAAAAGTTTGCCTCTATAGCAAAGAATAAAATAATTGTATGTTTTTAAACAGAAGAGGGGTCTCGGTTTTTGGGCACGTCCAGAAAATAACTTGCTGCAGGGAGTAAAAACCGTGATAAATTAATGGCATCCAGAGGGTTAATTATTCAGAATGGCCACCATAACATGTAATTTTCTGTTAAAAAAAAATGTACAGCTCAAAAATTATATACTGCAAAATTAAAATGTTGGCTTCCTTAGATTTGCTATTTCAATATCTAAAACTTGTCACATCATTTTGGGAAAATTCCAAATACTTTTGAAAAGGTTACCTACTTATTTTATTTACTCAAAATAATCTTCATTTTTGACTCGCATGCGAAGCAAAAGTGAGTCTATGTACTCACCCGTTTCGTCCGTCCGGGCGTCCGGATTTTTCTCGAAGACTATTAAGTCTATCAATACCAAATGAGGCATGATGGTGTATGATGCCAAGGCCTAAAAAAACATACATAGTGACTTGTCCTTGCTTCAAGGTCAAGGTCACAGGGACCATAAATGTTGTCTAAAAAACTGTCATTTTTCACATTTTCTCAATTTTCTCTGAAGATTTTGAGATTGGATACCTGACCTATATATGGTATATAGGGCAAAGTGATCCCTATCTTTTGATACCAGTTTGGTTGACCTTGCTTCAAGGTCAAGGTCACAGGAGCTCTTCAAAGTTAGATTGTATACATATTTTGAAGTGACCTTGACCCTGAACTATGGAAGATAACTGTTTCAAACTTAATAATTATGTGGGGCACATGTTATACTTTCATCATGAGACACATTTGGTCACATATCATCAAGGTGAAGGTCACTTTGACCCTTATGAAATGTGACCAAAATGGGGTAGTGAACCACTAAAAGTGACCATATCTCATGGTAGAAAGTGCCAATAAGCACCATTGTGCTTCCTATGTCTTGAATTAACAGCTTTGTGTTGCATGACCTTGGATGACCTTGACCTTAGGTCAAGGTCACATGCATGTTGGTAGGAAAAATGTGTAAAGCAGTTCTTAGTGTATGATGTCATTGCTAGGTTTAGTTGTTTGACCTTGAAGGTCAAGGTCATGTAAAGGTCAAGGTCAAGCATGTGAGTCGTATGGGCTTTGCCCTTCTTGTTAGAACTTGTTTAATGTATAGCTGCTGAACTATGGGCTAATATCACAAACCCATGTGACAAAATGTTGCTACATGCATAAAGAACACGCCCTGAAAATTACAGATCTTTACAATTCTCTGAATATTTTCTACATAATTTCATGTTCCCATAAAGTAGTTTACAAGAAAACATGAAAAAAAGAAACCTTGGGAAAACTTGCTTTTTCCATCTTCAATGTATTTCCAACAGTGCCAGCAAAAATTCTCAGAGGGGTAAGGTTCTTCCTTAGCATTTTTACATGTTTTCTAGCATTTTTTAAAGGGTTCAAATCTCAGTGGTGTGCCATGTGTACATGGGCAGGCACTCAGGTGCACATACAGGGGCATGTGCTCACATGGGTTATGTCCTGCGTTGGTAATCTTAATCATCAGCCATAAGAAAACTCGGACATGAAGCAGATAACTTGAGTGAATCAGCAGATAATGCCTGCCCAGCTCAATTCTTCATATGGCTTGTGCAAGAATAATGTTTGTGAATGACTATGTCTTCATACGTGAATGAGGAGTTACACTGTTGAACATTTCATGCTTGAATGATATCACGTGTGTCACTTGAACTGCTTGGTGCTCCCTTCTGATGGAGGGTGGAAAGGAAGGATTGCCCACTTTGTGTCCAGTTTGTTGGAGCTGCTGGAAGGCTAGCCTCAGCTTGCTAGAGGAGTCACACAGGGATGCAGGGGACAGCTGTGGCTTTGTCGGTGTGAGTTGGACTCAGGTCAGTGCTCAAGTGGACCATGAAGTCGTCTCATGTATCAGTAAGAGCAACCCACCAGTGACACAAGCTGCTTGGGGTGCCCGTGGTAGAGCCACTGGAGCTGGCCCCTAACAGCTCTATGGCCATGGGTTTCAGCTAAGGCAAGGGGGTTTGTATGCTGGTTGCCAAATGCAAATGGTTGATAAGGATGCTACTTGTCCCTAACTCCTGAGCACATCATGTTACATTGGGTTGATTGCCTCCTGTTGTACCCATGGCACAGCAACATTGGCTCCCTCTCTTTATTTACAGGGAAAGTGGTTGTGTTCGTATTGAAATATGCACACAGTTAATTTTTGTTCCAGAATCAAGTGACCAGGCTAACGGACAGTGTGAACAATGACAGTCTCCTCGAGCCTGAAAGGTGAGTTTGTCCTGCTATGCATACGTCTCTCCAATGTGCTCTGCATGGGAGGTTTGTATGAGTAGCTTCATTACCATGGTGGTTTAAGAATGAGATTTGTCTATTGGTATTCTTCCCTGTAGATCTAGTGGCAAGGAAGCCAGAACAGCATGTTGCATCACAGTATCAGCACTGACCTGAATCAGCTTCTTCCAGACACCGTAGTTATGTGTATCAACACAGCGCAGTCCTCCTGAACATGTTTGCTGATTTCCTTCCCCCCTCCCCTAACTACTACATAGATGCTTCAATAGACAGACAAATACCAATCTAACATTGCTCTACTTCAAGTTCAAGCAGCCTTTACCTGACCTCAAGTCAACCCTGACCTCATCAGTCATAAAATCTGCTGTGATGAGTCATTCCTTCTTGTATCACTCAGCTATGGGACTGTAGAGAGTGCCTGATTTGTGTGTTTCTTTAACAGCATGTTTGGGGATGGTAATCAGAGACGTAGAGCCATCGCAGCATCTCAGCAGCGGAAGACGGCTTGTGCCAGGTACTGCCTCCTCCTGAACCCTTCTTTGTGGCGCTGAACCAACGCACTGGCTTGGCAGTTCTGTGTTCCTCTTGCTCTTTCTTTGCCTAGTTGCCTAGTTGCAGATCAATGTGGTTTGAGGGTAAGAATTGACGCATCGCTTCTCCCTACACACTCCGTAAGAGGATGTAGGGAAATCATGACGATCTTCTCTTTATTATAACTGATTCTATTGTCTTTAATGATTAATAGCCTTAACTAGCCTACAAGCGCTGATAGGTAATAAAAATCAGCCCATCTTTTGCAGATCAATGCAGGTAGTAGGAGTTTAACTCACTGCATGAAGAGCTCTCTTATCACAGAATGTGCCGGCTTTGTCCAAGCTGTTGTGCGACACAGTCCTTCGCCTCCTATAACTAATCTGACTTTTTGCCACCATGGCTGCATGACTGAAAGGAAGTTCAAATACAGGCCTGCATCTCATGTTGGACTGATTTTGTTATCTGTGAAAATGAAGAGCCTATGCAGTGTGTGTGTGTGTGTGTGTGTGTGTGTGTGTGTGTGTGTGTGTGTGTGTGTTTGTGTGTGTGTGTGTGTGTTTGTGTGTGTGTGTGTGTGTTTGTGCGTGTGTGTGTGTGTTTGTGCATGTGTGTGTGTGTGTGTGTTTGTGCGTGTGTGTGTGTGTGTGTGTGTGTGTGTGTTTGTGTGTGTGTTTGTGTGTGTGTGTTTGTGCGTGTGTGTGTGTGTGTGTGTGTGTTTGTGTGTGTGTGTGTGCATGTGTGTGTTTGTGTGTGTGTGTGTGTGTGTTTGTGCGTGTGAGAGAATGAATGAAGGAACGAGTTTCTTGTCTAGGCCTGCTGCCCATCATAAGTACCTTTATACAATACAGTTTTACAAGGTACTTGTAGTAGGATACTATTGCTCTATATGCTGTACCTCAGTAATTATTTGCAATGACCTGCACATGCTGAGAGTGCTCATGATACTCTATTGTGATCTCTGCTCATTTGAGAAAGAAAACATTTTGCATATCTTGTAATGTTACCTCCCTTCTTCCCCCTTCTTCTCTGTAATGCATGGTAAAATTAAGTGGCAACCTCGCTTATCAAATTGATATCACTTTCACAGAAGAGTTGAGTGAATGGGTCATTATCGTCTTCTCTGACATATGTTTCAAAGTATCGGATTTTAAAATCATACAGCGCTGGACAATGTAAGAGAAATGCCTTTTGTCTTCCTCTTTTTACGTACAATTGGGACACAAAGTTTCAGAATTATCTTGGCAGTACCTATTCTTATGAATGGACAGCTCACTTAATTTCATTCTAAATCTGATCATGCAGTCTCTAAAGATTTTTTTGTTCAGGTCTAACAAGTATGTTTCTGCTCCAATAACAAGCTTAAATTCTTTGTATACATATATCTTGGATTTGTACATAACTTAAACCACCACTGCTGTGTAAATTCTTTAATGAGTCTTCCTTTTAAACGTTTCCAAAATACACTTTCGTTGGCTGCTGCCTGTGATGTCCAAACATCTAACAATCCATATTTGACGAAAATTTGTTTGATCTTGAATGCCCAGTTATTGCTTTCCAAGTTATTCAGCATAGACATGAACACAATATGTAGGTATTAATCCTCTATTTTAAGTATTTCAAACCAATATTTAATAGATCTCAGTACTGTATTGATATACAAAGGGTATCTTCCCATTTCCCCATAATCCAGAGCATCGGGAGTTCTAGAATTTGCATTTAAATGTTGTTTTGATGCTAACAAATGGAGGGTTTCTACTATTTTGCAATCATTGACTCCCGTATCTCGGATCCATACACTAGAATAGGTTGGACCTGTAGGTCAACTATTTTCTTTAGCACTTGAAGTGCCACATGTACCAGTTGTAATGTCTTTATGATCTTCAAAACCACAACTCTCCCTCAAAATGCCAAATCAGCTAGTATTTTGTACAGACTCTTGTTGACAGCATCACCCGAGATATCTAATATGAAGATACAACATAAAGTTTTTGTCTTCTCAAGTACCATATCTCGTGTCCTGCCATGTGATCTCCCAAGCAGAATGACATCACTTTAGCCTTCTGCGCATTTGCACTCAAATCAAGCCTGTTGGCAGCTGCTTCGAGGTTATGTATTTGAATCTCCAACCCTGGAGCCATGTCCAACAACAGTACCACATCGTCTACAAACTAAAGTACAAATATTTCCTCACCATTGGCAACCAGTTGCACTCCATGTCTACCATTTTCTTTTATCTCTTTAGTCAGTGGAGTCATCAACAAAGAAAAAAGTAATGGACTCAACTTACAGCCCTGTTTCTAGCCGCCAGGGTAGCAAAAGAAGTCGGATGTCATTCTGTTACACTTTACGCAAAATTTCACCATATATTGATTGCAACACACCACCACCCCCACCACCCCATCAGTCATACCAAGTTGTACAAAAACACTGCGCAAAGTCTGGTGATCAATTGTATCAAATGCCTTGGTCAAATAAAGTTTTCTATGATAAAATACATATCTCTGTACCACACTGTGTAACACAAAAATGTTATGTAGAATTCCCTCTTCTGAAGCCCACTTATTCTTCCCCCACAATGTAGTAGGCTTCTGCCCACTGCTGCAATCTGTTTTTCGAGATGTGAAGGAAGACTTGGCTAAGATTTCTTATCAATGAGATTCCACAATAATTGTTAGGATCAGTGGTTGAGCCTTTTGAACTATTATTGATTCTGCCCGTTGACTAGAGAACACAGACTTTTGAAAGTCGCTATTGAACAGCTTCAAAAAATACGGATGGCAGTAGGACACCAGACACAGTTATGATCATACTAGCCAAGATACCATAGGTACTTTACACCTTACTTCCCCTGATGTGGCAAATGGCATAAGTTATTTCTGCGGCTGTAATATCTGCCTCTAACAAGTCAACATCTAAGCTTTCAGAACCTCTGCCATCTTTCCTTCTCACAGAACTTTTCAATTCTGACTCAGAAACTGCAGCTACACACACACACACACACACACACACACACACACACACACACACACACACACACATACACATTCTCAATATACTTTACCAAAGCCTCAAGAGTTATGCCAGTGAGGGCTATGTGTCCACTACTGAGAGCTTTTATTTGCCTCCAAAATAGCTGTGCATCGCTAACATGAGATGTTTACATTTCAGTGGTCCTCCATTTATATTCATCGTTCTGGTGTCTTAATAGCTGCTTATGTGCTTCCCTGCTGTCCATATAAACCATCCTGTCTTCATTTATGTGGCTGCTCATGTACTTGCAAAGGTTTTTTCTAGCAATTTTCTTGCTAAACATACATTCCCTGTCAAATCATCAGTGTTTCCGTTCTGCTGTCCCCCTGAAAGTTTGCTGGAGAAAATCTGCTGCCTTCACGAGTACATCAGTAATTTTCCTAGCAGTTTTGGCTACATAAAAATTGTCATCCTGCACCAATTCATTAACATCGTACCTATACAAACCATTCCATTGATTATCAACATAAGTTAGCGCAGATTGATTTTGCCAAATAATGTTTGTTTGGACTGATTCTTTTCATGACCCATATCTCTGAGACTCTGCTACACATTCAAAAACTGCTTAAAGTCTCATGTGCAGGAATAAGATGGTCTCTTCCACATGGAAGGAGCAAAAAAAATTGTACAATTTTTAAAAAAAGTCAATATCTGCTGAGACGTAATCTATAATGCTGCTTCCACTAGAACTAATATAAGTAAATTTTCCTGAAGCTTTACTCAATAGACCATTCAGGATAGTCAAATCAAACGCTATGCAGTGACGGCAGAGACTGACCATACTCAATACATCATTGTCAGAATGACACAGTTCACTTGTTATGTCAGACGTCATCTTACTCAAATCACTGTCCACCACAATACTCTTTCCGGTTCTAGCATTTACATCACCACACAGCATGATGGTAACATCTCCATTTTTGTTTATCATATCTCTCATGCAGTTCTCCAGCATACTTTTGCCATTCGATTCATCACTCAACTCAAAATAAAGTGAATCTACAGGTGACATATAAATATTGTCTTAACATCAAATAAAGTTTCGCTGATTTTAAACACAGTACAATCATACTTACACTCTAGTCAAATAAGTACTTTTCAACACTTGGTGAATTAAATAAAGTATACTACCAGATCTATGACCTTGAGTAGACAGTTTTTTTGCTGGCAAGATGTAGGACACAAAGTTTCACATAGGCATATAAATGAGAAGAATTGCAGAGACTGAAAAAACTTGGGATCATCAAATTTAGTAAGAATACCATCTACATTCTAAATTAACATCCTAAAGGTGGGTGAAAGTGCAACCGCATCGGGGGTACCTTTAACAGTGTGTTCTGGATGGGTCTGACCACACCGCTAACTGGCACTGCCAGTATCTGCCCAAGAAACAGAGCGGGTGTGCAGGTATTTTCTGACAGTTGCCTAGGCTGTCATGGTGGACTTGAGACTTCCTTGTGCAGCATGCCTCCTTTGAAGAAGGCAAAGAAGCCCTTGTGTCGCGTGTGGTTCATCTGACCTCTCTGTCTGGCCATCAAGTTGCTTGACATTCCGACGTTCATCTCCCAGAACTCTTTTCTCTTCTGTAGTACAGCCAGTTTGTCAGACCCCCTGGCCATACATGCAATCAGAGGGTGAACTTTCCCTGCCGCTTGCTGCCCTACGCCATGTGCTGGCACTATGTCATTGTCTTGCATGGGTGTTTTGAGCTCTTCATTCAACACCTCAAGCACTTTATGCATGAACTTATCGTGCCCCTCGTCTACCTCCACCCTGTGCAGCAGAACATTGTCCCGGGGGGTGGTCCCTTTACTGTTTTTCCATGCGTTCACTCATATTGCCCAACATAAATTTAAGTCGGTCCTGCCTATCTTCTAAATTGATAATACATGTATGTTCTTTCACATCATCAATCTTTTGCACAACTTCAACAATTTTTTTCTCCACCTCCAACACTTTCTCCATCACACCTTTAAATTCCCTCCTCATTGCAAATATTTCATTCTTCTGTTCATGGGCAATTTTTGTCCTGTAGTCCTCTTTTTGTTCCTATATTTATTTCACCATACATTCCATGTCTTCCTTTTCCATGTTCTGGGGTTACTGTCTGTGTCCATTGCTAGCGAGAGAGAGAGAGAATGCATGTGTGTGTGTGTGTGTGTGTGTGTGTGTGTGTGTGTGTGTGTGTGTGTGTGTGTGCGTGCTTGTAATTAATCAGTATTCAGATGCTTGATATGTTTACTTTTTTATATATAAAACCCTGTTTAAGAATTCATCGCTGTAAGGGAAAAAGCAAAATAAAAATTGCTGAATAATGATCAATTTTGTAGCTTTTAAAAATCAAGGTCTTGTTCTGGACAAAGTAAGTAGTTCCTTTCCAGGTTTTATCTTGCTGCTGTCATGTAGCATTTTCCTTTTCTCCTTGAAGGATGGGGGCAGAGCTGGCCAAGTGGCTGGTGGATAGGGAGATCATAGAGCACATCTTTGGGCCAAACCTACATGTTGAGGTGAGTGGGTGGTGTGCACTCCACTGAAGCAGAAATCATTTTCAGAAATGTTATACACGATTGATGTTGTTTTGTTTGATTTTATAAGAACATGCCAAATGAACAAGTAGAGATTTCTCAAGACATTATATGTTTTCAAGCTGTATTTATAGTGCTTCAGTTTATAAGATCTACTTTGCGAAAGTGCATGGACAGTAGGAAAAAAATGTTAAAATTTTCCCACCCTTTTTTGCTTCCTTCATGAGACACGTGTGTACGTGTGTGTGTCTGTGTGTACATATGTGTGTGTGTGTGTGTGTGTGTGTGTGTGTGTGTGTGTGTGTGTGTGAGTGTGAGAGAGAGAGAGAGTTTTGCTTTATGGCACATGTTTAGTGGTCTTCTGAAATGTCTGGATCAATACACAATGATTGGGTGTAATACCACAGTAAATGTTGTTGTATGGGAACTTGATGATATATCTGCGGGAATGGTTCCTAGAACCACCGTTTTGTGGATTCTCTCAGAAGAATGATTAGCTGCCCATGGGATTATTTCCAAGCAGACTGATTCCTAGATATGTCAGTACGTCTTGGACATGAGGGGATACTGCCTTGCAGGGATGTGATCTTTGACAATGATTTGTTTTTCAAGTGACTGCTCTTTCCATAGTGTTTCCATTCTGTTGCCTATCTGCAGATTGTCAAGCAAAGTCAAATTGTGATAAACTTTGTTGCTGACGAGGGCAAGATGACCACCAATCACATTGACGCCATGTGGGCTGCAGCCCAGGTAAGCCGACTTTTCATTTTCAAACTGAAGCAGACATTCTTGAGGATTTGGAATATCTGGGCATGTAAGGCCAGAAATGAAGACGCAAAAAATTTGAGACTTCCATTGGAAATGTAGAAAGAATTTGTCAAGGATGCCAGTAACTCGGTGCTAGGGCATTGGTACGCTCACACGGAGGTCTCAGATGGGTCCCAGCCCTAAGTCCAAAACTTTTTCTGTTGGTCCTGCACAGTGTCTGGCTTTGTATTATTATTATTATCATTAGGAATTTGTGTACAGTAGTGCCCTGTGTAAAACTTTTGTGTGTGTTCCAGCTCAAACACTGCAGCAAGCAAGTGTATGATGTCCTTATCACCCTTGTCCCGCACCTGAGTGCAGAGAATGTGAAACACCTGGATGCCCTTCTGAAAGCTCTGCCCATTGCCAACCTCACCGATTCGGTAAACTGCGCTTTGAATGCAAACACTCGCTTACTCTCACACACACACACATACTCGCACCCTCTTCCTAGGGTGAGAGTTACTGGTGTGTATTGTGTCATAAGAGGCCTGTTCAGGGGGATGAGTGTTCGAGAGCAATAAGTATGCTTGCCACCTGAAAAGGTCTTAAGTTTGCTAGTTTAGTAGTCATAGTAGGAGTGGAAACTGAGCAGCGTTTTCTACACCCAAAATCTTTAGTTCAGAAAGTGAGCATATTGAGTGCTTACAAGCACTCGCCTTCCTGAACAGGCATAAGGAGAACTTGAAAATATTATCTATTTACATTGTGCTTTGTTTGAAGTTTTGTATTTGATTTTGAAAGTTGCCACGATCCAAGTTAGAAGAATATCCTCTGGATGGTGCTGTTGCATGATCCTGGAAAGTTCACCTGTTTGTAGTAGTATACTAAACCACTGTGAACAGAGCCTCTAGGGCTTATGAGGTGGAGACCGAGTGAAAGAAACTGATTTGGTACTTCACAAAACACTCTGAAACTGGAATGCATACTAGAGGAATGGAATTTTGCTTTATGGATCCTTGTCATACCATTTCCCACTCGTTTGCAGTCGCTGATTCTGTCATCATCATTGATGAAGCAGCAGTGGATGGTGAACCCACTTCACAGCCAGAGTGCAGCCGCCATCCAACAGCAGCCTCACCTGGGCATGACGCTGTCTGCACTCAGGCAGGACGAGGAAGACATGGACACAGGTGAGTCAGTTGGCCTGATTCTTTCTCGTGCTGATGCGTGCTCTGTTTAGCTGAGTGCTCCTCTCTCTCAAGTAGACAGGTCAGTGTCCTTCATGGGCTGACCACTTCTTCAGATGACACTCACACGCACATGCACACAATCTTAGTTTTATAGTTGGCTGATATCTTCTGTTGAATACTCTGTTCTCTGGAGCTGGGCAGTCTGACACTGGTGGATGAGCAGTCTTTCTTATATTGCTGATTTGAGTGGACATTTTTCATTAGTCTGCTACTCTTCCTGAAGTAACCCCTTTCCCTTTTGTGAGATGACTACTCTTTTTACTTGATCATTCACATTAATTCACTGGTGTGTCGACTGGACTGCCATCTCCTCATGAGTTTGCAACTGTTTTCTTCAGAATTGATCTTCAACCAAGTTTTTGTTCATATTTGGATATTTCATCTCTGTTCCTCAGGATCATTTTGGTTTTTTTAGTCTTACCTCTGTCAGTTCTGCAGTGGACTACAGTTCTGTTCAGTTGACCAACTATCAACTGTCTGAGTGTTGCCTCTCAGGAGATGACAGTTGATGTCTCTTCAGCTGAATTTCACACAGCTGCCTCCAGCGGTGTTTACAATGTGTTGCTGAAGCCAGCTGCAGTAAAAATGCAAGGTTCAATTAGAGGGGAAACTAGTTTCACGTAGAAAATATTTTTTTACATTATTCTTTCTAAAGGTTACTGAAAGAGATCAGTCATGTTCATGAAATACTTATCATCATGTGATTTAGGTGTGTGTTTTTTAAGTGTTTACACAAAAAATTCCTGAACAAACTGTGTGTGTAAATATGTGACTCTCCATCGTTAAATGAGTCGGTTGCGCAGTCGAGTCATTTTGCGCAAACCGCCCACAAAGGAGGTGGGGGTTGTAGTGGTCGACTTCGAGATTTTTTTTTTTTTTCTTCTCTAGTCCCTTCTTCATTGTATGAGTAAGTTTCGTGTTTGAAATCAACATGTAAGAGTATGCTTTATGATGTTTTTTGGTGTGGTGGTAAATCATTTACAAGAAAACGTCCGCAAACCGATCGTCAACATCAAGCATTTTCTCAAAGTTTCGTAGCCACCACTGCAACAGATCGACGGGGGAATACCCTAGGCTGCCACCAAAAACCACTGCTTCATCTCTGTGGCAAGTTGCATGAGTCTAGAATAAGGGTTGCTAGGGAAAAAGGGGGAATAATGTATGTAAACTTAAAACGCGTTTTTCTCAAAAACGTATTTTTAGAGTGTCGATCTTCAAAGTCATGTGAAATCGTGTAGGGTAGTCATATGTTCATGATTATTGCACCATTGAGAAGCTTGTTGTGTGCTCTCTTTGAAAACATACAGATATCAAAATGTTCAAAATGCAACGAGTGACTCATTTTGTGATGGAGGGTCACATATGTGTTTCTGAATTGCATGATCACATAAGGCTTACACCCTTGCCCGAGGGGAGTCGTTTGTTTGGAAATATATCAGAGGTTCCGAGTTCTCTATAGACTGCTGCTAGACACCTGGAGCTCAAAGTCATAAAGCTTTCAGGGCCTTTTTCGGTCAGTCTGTGAGGAAAAGGGGCAGACTAGCAAAATCTGGATAGCAAAGGGAAAGAAAAGATTGGACTGGAAATACAAAGCAGAGCAGCCTTCAGCTGGTGTCTGTTGTGTATTCTCCCAGGCTTCCTTCACCAGTGCTTCATAGCCAACTGTGCGCTTTCTCTCAATCCCATCTCCCTCTGTTGCACTGCCTTGTTGGCATCAACTCCAGTGCCCTGTTGACTTCAGCCTGGGGTTTGTGGAAGTGTTCCTCGTTTTATGCCCAATGTTTTTCTCTTGATTTGCTCTCTTTTTTTCTTGCTCTTTTTCTCACTCTGTATATATATTTTTTAAATATTGAAATACATTGCACATGAGTTGTAAAAGTTTCTCAGACTTGGACTTACTGAGAAAAATGCATGAATAAATTTACCATGCTTAATTCTAAGCTTGCTAAATGAAAAAGATTTTTATTGACTCACATGCGAAGCAAAAGTGAGTCTATGTACTCACCCGTTTCGTCTGTCCGGGCATCCGGTCCGGGCGTCCGAAAACTTTAACGTTGGATTTTTCTTGGAGACTATTAAGTCTATCAATACCAAATGTGGCATGATGGTGTATGATGACAAGGCCTAAAAAACATACATAGTGACTTGTCCTTGCTTCAAGGTCAAGGTCGCAGGGGCCATAAATGTTGTCTAAAAAAGTCATTTTTCACATTTTCTCAATTTTCTCTGAAGTTTAGAGATTGGATACCTGACCTATATATGGTATATAGGGCAAAGTAATCTCCATCTTTTGATACCAGTTTGGTTGACCTTGCTTCAAGGTCAAGGTCACAGGAGCTCTTCAAAGTTGGATTGTATATCTATTTTGAAGTGACCTTGACCCTGAACTATGGAAGATAAGTGTTTCAAACTTAATAATTATGTGGGGCACATGTTATACTTTCATCATGAGACACATTTGTTCACATATCATCAAGGTCAAGGTCACTTTGACCCTTATGAAATGTGACCAAAATGGGGTAGTGAACCACTAAAAGTGACCATATCTCATGGTAGAAAGTGCCAATAAGCACCATTGTGCTACCTATGTCTTGAATTAACAGCTTTGTGTTGCATGACCTTGAATGACCTTGAGCTTGGGTCAAGGTCACATGTATTTTGGTAGGAAAAATGTGTAAAGCATTTCTTAGTGTATGATGTCATTGATAGGTTTACTTGTTTGACTATGACCTTGAAGGTCACCTAAAGGTCAAGGTCAAGCATGTGAGTTGTATGGGCTTTGCCCTTCTTGTTTGCATTAGCAGGCATGAATGCATTGTCAATTGCTCAAGTTCACATCATTAGTGTGTGTGTGTGTGTGTGTTGTTTCTATCCATGCTTGTGTGTGTGTGTACATGCGTGTTAATGTGAGTACATTTTTGTGGAGTTTCAAGTGTATGAATGTGTGTGTATGCTTATGCATGATTGTTTGCTTGTGTGTGTGTGTGTGTGTGTGTGTGTGTGTGCATGTGATCTAAAGTATGTGCTTGTTGGAATATGCACGCTAGCCTGCATGGATGCCTGAAACAAAGTGTCTTCAAAATTTTCCCTTTTTTGTTCCTGAAAATATTATTTAGATTCAGACAGCAGTGACTGGAAGGACGAGTTTGAGTCTGGTAGGCCTGGTCTCAGATTTTTTTTGTTTTGTCTGTGTGTGCATGCCATGAATCTGTGGACATGCTTCTCTCTGTAACTCATCTTCTCTCCCCTCCTCTCTCTCTGATGCCTTGTACCTTGCCTTGCATATTGTAAATGTGCTAGTAATGGATGTTGAACTTTTATTCCTCTCCCTTTCAGTCAGACGTAATTTTAAATCAAGGCAAATTCTGTGCATCTCTAGGATTGAGCATGAATGCTGATTTTGATTTTTGCAATGAAAGTATTGTATTGCATAATGTATTGTGCTGCTAAAACATCACTTTCCATTCCATATCAAATGGCTAAGATTTTCTTTCTTTTTCCATCTCACTAACACCATTTCTCACATCGCATTTTTGTTTTGTCATCTGTCATTCCAAAGTGTCAACCTTGGCTTTTCTTTTCCTGGCTCTCTTTCAATTAACGCCTCATAATTTTTGCATGAGGTGGATATTAATTGCCCTGTGCCTAACCTGTGTTGTCAGGAGAGTGTGCATCTGGTGAGCTCATAGACCAGCTGCCTGAAAGGGCTCTGTTTGTCTGTTCCTTTCAGACCTGACCAAAGCTGGGCAGGATCTGAGCAGCAGCGAGAGTTTGCAGGACTCCGAGGAGGGTGACAGTCAGAAACACAGACAGGTGAGTCGATGACTACTTGGTGTATGCTTCAGTCTTCCCGCCCCCGGTGGGATGGGGGTCAGAAGAGGCCCACTGCGTCTCCCCACGCGATTTGTAAGAGGTGAATAGCTAGGGACGTGATTTGCGCTTACTCTAAAGTATTCTTGTGATTTTCGTGTTCAGTGGCCTTACATTGTCTACAAAGGCTGATGGGCCGTAAAACTCCATCCATCCAGTCCTCCTCCCAAGCATAGGGCTGCCTGTGTTGCAGCCTGCAGCCTGCGTTGTAACCTCTGCAGGAGGAAATTGTAATGATTTACTTGCTGTGATTCATTTGCTCAAAGTTGTATTCATGAATCACAACTGTTTGAAGTATTGAAGATGGTCCTAAGTCAGTGTAACACTTTTCTTGTATTACCTGCACATTGTGCAAAGGTGCATGCGTGTTTCATGTATCAACATGTGCATACCAGTGTGACAAATGAAGAAATGAGGGAGACAATATGTTTTGCAGTGATAGACTTTGATTTGTGGATGCCTCTGAGATATGGTGATTTGATTTGTTTGAATAGGCATGATACAATGAATATGCCAACATGCATTCCTTCAGTAATTTGTATGCCAGACAGCTTTCATGTCTACAGAAACGGATGTAAGCCTTGTCTTCCTGCTGCTGGACAGTTTGTAGACCTTGCCTTCGTGTCTTGGTGCAGATGGAGCCTGGTGAGATTCGTCATAGGCTGACAGGGATGGGTCGTGGAGCCTGTCTCCATGACGACAAGGCTGACTCGGGCGAGTCTGAAAGCAGCCTGGAGGGCCAGTCAGAATTCTCCAATGCCAGCGAGGACAGCGAGGGGGGATTGGATGTGGAGGGAGAAGGACGCACACCCATAGTGGGACCCAGGGGTCCAGGGATTGGCAAGAGACCGCTGCCAGCTGCTCGTCTTGCCAGCGAGGACAGCGATGATGGGACTGACTCAGATGAAGATCTGGGGACTAGCAAGGTGAGAGGACCCTGTCTGTCTCTGTCTGTGTACAGCGGTTTGAGACCCAGGCACGGGGGATGAGTCACTATATAAAATGACACCTTTACCCTTTTTGACTCACATGCGAAGCAAAAGTGAGTCTATGTACTCACCCGTTTCGTCCGTCCGGGCGTCCGGGCGTCCGAAAACTTTAACGTTGGATTTTTCTCGGAGAATATTAAGTCTATCAATACCAAATGTGGCATGATGGTGTATGATGACAAGGCCTAAAAAAACATACATAGTGACTTGTCCTTGCTTCAAGGTCAAGGTCGCAGGGGCCATAAATGTTGTCTAATAAACAGTCATTTTTCACATTTTCTCAATTTTCTCTGAAGTTTTGAGATTGGATACCTGACCTATATATGGTATATAGGGCAAAGTAATCTCTATCTTTTGATACCAGTTTGGTTGACCTTGCTTCAAGGTCAAGGTCACAGGAGCTCTTCAAAGTTAGATTGCATACATATTTTGAAGTGACCTTGACCCTGAACTATAGAAGATAACTGTTTCAAACTTAATAATTATGTGGGGCACATGTTATACTTTCATCATGAGACACATTTGGTCACATGTCATCAAGGTCAAGGTCACTTTGACCCTTATGAAATGTGACCAAAATGGGGTAGTGCTAAAAGTGACTATATCTCATGGTAGAAAGTGCCAATAAGCACCATTGTGCTTCCTATGTCTTGAATTAACAGCTTTGTGTTGCATGACCTTGGATGACCTTGACCTTGTGTCAAGATCACATGTATTTTGGTAGGAAAAAAGTGTAAAGCATTTCTTAGTGTATGATGTCATTGATAGGTTTACTTGTTTGACCTTGACCTTGATGGTCACCTGAAGGTCAAGGTCATGTAAAGGTCAAGGTCAAGCATGTGAGTTGTATGGGCTTTGCCCTTCTTGTTAAAAAACTTTTATCTATGTCTTCTGTCTCACTGCTTCTGTCTGGCCACTTCGTGCTTTTGCAATGAGTGCCTGCAAAGAAATAGTGTTATGATTATGCATTCACTTTAAGAGCGTTGCACAAGCTTGCTTGGCTGTAGCATTCCATTGCATGTTCATTGATTTTAGTTTGTGCGTGTGTGTGTGTGTGTGTGTGTGTGTGTGTGTGTGTGTGTGTGCGTGTGTTATAGAATGCAACCAAGTGTATGAGAGAGCTCATGCCATCCAATTTTATTACTTTCCTTCCAAGGAAAAATTTTGATGATTGAATTTTGTGATACTTGCTATAATTGTTGAACTGCACAAACTTGCATATGGTCCTTCATTTCAACAGATGTGAAGTAGAGATTATTGGTGGTTTTTTTTTTAATTACTGCAAAGTGTTGTGCTTGTGCTGGTTTTGTACCTAGGAACAGGACAGGGCAATGCAAGGATCAGAGAGCAACTATGTATAAAGATAACATGGCATCTTTTTTGGTCACCCCCCACCCCCACCCCACCACCACCACCACCATCATCATCATCATCAACCTGCCTGAGGATGGCCTGGTGTGTACAGAATGAAAAGGGGTCTGCATGTGCATGACTGGAAGAGAGCAGTGCATGGGTTCAAACAAGTTTGGGAAGTGCTGCCTGTGGAAACTATCAGTCTCGCCCCCCCCCCCCCCCCCCCCCCCCCCCCTCCCCCAAAATTGTTCAAATGACTGTTCAAGTGTGTGTCTGTCTGTCTGTCTGTCTGTCTGTGTGACACTCATTCGTTTCCACAGTTTTATTCCGATCGACTTGAAACTTGGTATGGGGTTAGGTGTGGACCGGGGTCAGGTCAACGTGGGGTTAAAAAAATGGTGTTGCCATGGTAACCGGAAGTGGTCACAAACAAGATGGCCGCCGAAAACTCAAAGTGCTCCGATTTGACCGAAATTTGGTGTGTGGGTTGGTAAAGTCAAATGATGAAGATCTGTGAACAAATTTTTCGGTTACCATGGTTACGTCACGAGAAAAACAAAATGGCGGCAGAGTAAACAATGGACGACTGTGTCGAAGGCGGCGAAGCCGCCTGAGACACAGGAGTTCCCATCGACTTAAAACTTGGTATGGGGTTAGGTGTGGGCCGGGGTCAGGTCATGGTGGGGTTAAAAAAAGGTGTCGCCATGGTAACCGGAAGTGGGCACAAACAAGATGGCCGCCAAAAACTCCAAGTGCTCCGATTTGACCGAAATTTGGTGTGTGGGTAGGTCAAGTCAAATGATGAAGATCTGTGAACTAAATTTATGGTTATCATGGTTACGTAACGAGAAAAACAAAATGGCGACTGAAGAATTTGGACGACTGTGTCGAAGGCGGCGAAGCCGCCTGAGACACAGGAGTACAGTTTTATTTCCATCGACTTAAAACTTTGTATGGGGTTAGGTGTGGTCCGGGGTCAGGTCATGGTGGGGTTAAAAAAATGGTGTTGCCATGGTAACCGGAAGTGGGCACAAACAAGATGGCCGCCGAAAACTCCAAGTGCTCCGATTTGACCGAAATTTGGTGTGTGGGTAGGTCAAGTCAAATGATGAAGATCTGTGAACAAATTTTTGGTTATAGTTACGTAATGAGAATAACAAAATGGCGGCCGAAGAATTTGGCTTTGTATGTGGCTTTGGCGCTTTGCAAAGTGTCTGGCCGCGAAGCGGCTAGTATATATATATTTTAACATTCTTTTGGTCTATTTCCATTAATTTACCTGTAATTATGCTAATTACATGCAAATTTAGCAAAGAAAAATATCAAAAACACTTTGTACTTGATCTTAGAATGACCAACATTTATTTTTGACTACACACCATAAATTTCTTTTAGATCCATACAATATTATAGAAGTAGGAATTTTTTTAACAAATCAACCATGCTAGGCGTCATTTTCTCTAAAACCTTACAGGACTGGGGCTTGCAGTTGTGAAATTCCTTACAGGACGTTAAGAGTTAAAGTAGGTTTGGGTTGTTATGATGAGTATTTTCATATTTTTTGGATGGCATCTCTTGGCAAATATTCATGGGTCAATGTGGTTTTTTGCCTACTAAGCAAACTAATCTACTTTATGATAAAAAATGTTACACCACAAATGTTGTAGATCATGGATTTAGCATGTAGAGGGAAGTATTGGTTGAAACATTGGAACCAGTAACACCATGTAAAGTGCTTACTAACCATCTTTACTAACCAGAGGAAGATAAAGGTTGTGTGTTGGCATGCTTAGGGTAGTGTTGTGGTTTTTGCAGGGGTTTTCATGTGAGTTTGTGTATGTTTGTGTGTGTGTGTGTGTTTGCATATGAGTGTACATTTATACAATTGTGAGGCCGAGACAGCTGGTGGTGGATGGAGAGTCAATTTCCCACATATTCAGTCTAGTGCCACTGATACCTTGGGCTGGTCAGGTAGGAAAGAAGCAGGCAGTTCTTTGCCAGATGACGATGCCAAGTTGCTGGCTGCAAAGCGTAATGGAGCCTCACTCCTTTCTCTGATAGACTTGACTTTCGTTAAAAACATGCCATTCTCTAGAAACCCCCCCCCCCTTTTTTTCTTTCCAATGTTTGTTTTTGGGGGGTCCACCCCAAAAAGAAAAAAAAACCTTCATATACTAGGAGGCCACAGGCCCGGTTTTCAGTCAAAGATATAAAGACTTCTGTTGTTTCTCCTTAATAGCAGGTTGGCTCTGTAGTAGGAACAACCCAACCCCCACCCCCCCACCCCCCACCCTTTTTCTCCCTCTTAACAACACCCCACCCCCACCTGACAGGATATCACTGACCGGGAGGCAGAAGTAAATGTTGTTTTTTGGACTTGAAGAGTCAATGTGTAATGCTGTAATACTGCAGTTGGCAGGTGAATCCCGAACTGAAAAGATACAAAGCAAGAGGAAGAATAGTGCTTCCGCTGAGCCTGCGAAAGCAGGGGCTCCTGGCCCAGAAAAGGGGGAAGAGGTGAAGGTTTACTGCCTGAACAAAGAGGATGAAGAACTTGTGAGAGAAGCAAAGCTGATTCACCTCCAGCACTGCTGTGGATCGGCAAAAGAGGTCAGCAATGAGGGAGTGTCCAAATTTGAATTCCTCCATCCTCTCCCCTTGAAGGTACTGGCGTCTAGTTTGGGAGGCCCTTTTGTTTGGGAAAATTATGTCTCTGTAGTGACGCCTCATCTTTACCTTCTTTTGGTTGTTGCAGAAATCCGAGTAATGGTTTCAATTGGGACTTAGCTTTGAGAAAATAGTGTGATGGTGACTTAGAACCACAGAAATCCGAGTAACGGTTTCAATTGGGACTTAGCTTTGAGAAAATAGTGTGATGGCGACTTAGAACCACAGAAAATCCCAAAGGACTTGCTGACTGTTTGAGAATTATTAACTGAAACAAAAAGGGGGAGTTATCATGCTGTGTGTTGGGAGATTTTCTGTTCTATGAACAACAAACTCCATGCAAATGTGCTCCCTTAGTTTTATGACTTTGTAATCAATATAATACCAAGTTGTTTCTTGTGTATGTGTGTGCTTGCATGCATGTGTGCGCGCATCCTATAAGGCAGTATTTTCAGCTTACATTGCCTTGGCTGATGGAAGATGGGAAAGGACAACTGTGGTATCTGTAATTGACATCATAGAGGGATGCTGTGAAAGCATTTGTTCTTTATCCTAAGATTTGAGCTGTGGCCAGACGGAGTCAAGCATGTGATTTCTCATTTTCTAGACATTGCTTCTTGTTCAGTCTGCTGCTCAGAGAAGATCAGAATCATTAAAGGATTTCTCAAATGGCCCTACATCGGGGGTAAAGAGTCAAGCACATTGAGCCTCTGTATAGGTGAAAAGTCCCCATGTGGAATCAATATATTTGCTTGTACATGAAATACAGAGTTGCTGCAACGAGAACTCGGCCGCTGTAGTTGACTGCATGTTGACATCCTAACTGGCCTGTCTGAAACATGAACAATAGTAAAATTCTTGTCATGATTGTAAAAGTCATGTGCAAAGAATCACATTGTTATTCCACAGAAGTAAAGCTTTGCTTGGTAGATTTGGGGTGGGACAGCAAGGTTGAAAGATAAAGAAAATTTTGCTTTGTTTTGGAAACTATGCAGTGATGTTCAGAAGGTCATCACACAATGCTGTCAATTCAACAGGTAAGGATTGATCCAAATAAAGGAAAGAAAAGGCAAATCAAGAGGAAGCTAGTGGATTCGGCTCAGTCTCCCGGCAGTGGGATGGCTGGCCCAGAAAAACAACCCAGAGTGGAAGTGCACTGCATTGACAAAGAGGACGAGGAGCTTGTAAGGGAAGCCAAGCTGGTTCACCTCAAGCACTGCTGTGCAGAAAAGGAGGATAACAACAACAACAATGATGATGACATTGCCGACCCAGACAGTCTCAGCACTCAGCCTGCAAAGGTATCGGCCTCTTGAACATGGACTTTAGGCCTGTATATGTTCCGTTTTGCCAACTCACAAATATGGAAAACCGATGGCAGTTTCTGACTGGCAGCATTAGTGTTTTCAATATTTGTGGGCCAGTAATTGTTGGGAAAATCAAGAAACCCATGCATGGATTGAAGTGAAAACAAAAGTTGTTTTTGAATGGTCTTGGTCTGTTGCATTGTTGAAAAGCGTGTAGTTAATTTTTCGAGACACCTGATGTTAGGATGAACTGATTATCAGCTGTCATGGTGGGTTGACTTGCACAGCCTTTGGTCATGGAGAAAAGAAGAATGTTACAGCACAGGCATAAATGGATGCTGTGAGGAGAGATACCCACTGAACACTGCTGTTTTTTCCATTGACATCCAGCTGCTGCAGCTTTGAAAGTCCCAGTGGCAGTTTGCTTGTGGCTTGATGATGACTGACTATGGTGATTCCGATGATGATGCTGATAGTGGTGATGATGACAATTCTGACAAAACGATGATGATAATGACGTTGGTGGTGGAAGTTTGTAAAACACCAGATCCATGAAATGTCTTGCTCCAGGCTTGTCCAAGGGGACTTGCTTGGAGGCACATGAAATGTCCCAGAACTTATGAATGACAGCAAAAATGCAGTGCAGTTGACTGATCATTTTTGATCAGAGCTATGCATAACATGCCAAGTTGCCGGCTGCGGCAAGGGGACAGTCTTAGTTTGAAGTGGAAAGTAAGGAAAATTCGTGGCAGAATTGTAGAGTCTCGAGAGGATGCAGTGACAGACCTTTGCAATTCTGCCTTCAGAATTGCCTGGAGTTGTTGGCAGTCAGAAATGAGACAAGTCTGGGATTTGAACTAATGGGAAAATGAATTGAGAGCATGCATTGGTATTCAGAAAGTCACGGTGTCGCCCTCTACCTCTGCAGGTGGCAGTTGACCCTAGAAAAGACCACGGTAGTGGCACTCCGCCTCAGTCTTTTCACCACAAGGTGTCAGGCCAAGAAGCAGATGCCATGGTGAGGGTGGACTGCCTTGACAAAGAGGATGAAGATCTTGTGAGAGGAGCAAAGGAGGTGCATCTCAAGTACTGCCTTGGAACTCAGAAGGGCAGCAACAACAAAGACGTTTCAGAATCATGCAGTGCTTCCACTGAGTCTGTAGAGGTACTGACCGGATGCACAAGTTTCTGCTTTTAAGACAGTTTTGTCTTCCTGTTTGCTAACTTTCATCACGTGTTGAAAGTTAATCCAGTTTCCATCTCACAAATGTTGAAAGGTGCCTGTTATTAGCGGCATTGAAATTTTCAGCATTCGCTGGCAAGCACACAAGGACACTTGTTGGAAGAGACTTCATTCCTGAATCAACTAACCAAATGAAGTAGACAAACACACAAGAAGGAAGATGAGAGCTGAGGGGGGAAAAAGGATCAAACACAACACCATGATTGGTGTCTATGTTGGCTATAACTGATGGAGTATAACATTCAGCGTGATAGATAACATTCAGCCGAAGTTCCCTGTTGGGTTGGGGTAAGTGTCAACCCACCACGTCTCCGCACATAATTTGTTACAGGGAAATAAGTAGAAGAATCACGACTTACTCTAACCAGCTCTTGCGATTGTTTGTGATCACTAGCCTTACATAGCCTACAAAGGCTGAAAGGCCATAAAACTCCATTGCACCTCCTCAATCAGCCAGTGCTGCTCAATTCTCCCCTCAGCAGCTGCAACCCCTGCATGCTGGGCTTCAGAGGCTGGCTCCAGTAGCTCAGCCAGGGATGTTGTTTATAGCACTTGTAATGAGTTGTATGTTGACTTTTTACTTATACTTCATCCACGCAGATGTGAGTCTGCTTGAATGAATAAGACTTGAAGTTGACACATGTTGTCGAAGTATCCAGATTATCTCTATGCTTTTCCTCTGGGGCATGTTAACCACAGCTCTTGTGGTTTGTGTGTAAAACTAAAAGTTCTATGGGAAAATGGATGTGCCAAGTTAAGAACCCTCTGTCATGTTGGAAGTCTGGAAGTGCATTGTGGTGAGAGAGAGAGAGAGAGAGAGAGAGAGAGAGAGAGAGAGAGAGAGAGAGAGAGAGAGAGAGAGAGAGAGAGAGAGAGAGAGAGAGAGAGAGAGAGAGAGAGAGAGAGAGAGAGAGAGAGAGAGAGAGAGACAGAGAGAGAGAGAGACAGACAGAGAGAGAGAGAGACAGAGAGACAGAGAGAGAGAGAGAGAGCGCGGGGGTGGGTGGGTGTTTGTGTGTGTGTGTGTGTGTGTGTGTGTGATATCCCTGCTCGTGCATATTTGTGTACCTGCACCAGCACATTCATCCACCTGTTCACGCACTTGCATATGCATGCCTTCTCATTCTCTTGTTTAGAATTCTTAGATTGGAAAAAGTGTTTGATGTTGACTTATTTAGTTATTACATGTGCTTTGCCATTTGCTTGCATTCCTGTCTTGCTTTAGTTTTGCCCACTACACCCCAACTGCACATCAACCTTGTATTCATTGAAGTGATCTGAGCAGGATTCTGCAATTGGCATTAGGTGGAGAGTGGTCAGATTTGTCGTGTGTGTGTGTGTGTGTGCATGCGTGCACATGTGCGTGAATGCGCAGATTCTAGTGATGCCGTTATCTGACTTGATCTGGTCACAGTGGGCCAAGTATTGTGAGATATATGAAATGTGTGTACATCCTCACTATGAATGGTAGTATTGATAGCATTGATTGTTGAAATTGTAGTGGCTCTGTCATTTTTGGTGGTAGGGGAGGTGATGGTGCAGGTAGGAGTGGTGGAAGTAGTAGTGGTGATGGTAATGGTGCAAGGAGATACAATGGTAGTGGTGGAAGTAATAGTGGTGATGGTAATGGTGCAAGGAGATACAATGGTAGTGGTGGAAGTAATAGTGGTGATGGTAATGGTGCAAGGAGATACAATGGTAGTGGTGGAAGTAGTAGTGGCGATGGTAACGGTGCAAGTAGAAATGTGATAGTAGTGGTGGTGAATGGTTCAAGTAGTTGTAAAGGTACTGGTGGTGGTGGTGGTAATGGTGCAAGTAGAGATGTGATTTTAGTGGTGGATGTAGTGGTGGTGGGAGTGGTGCAAGTAGATGTGAGGGTGGTGGTGGAAGTAGTAGTGGTGGGAATGGTGCAAGTAGATGTAATGGGAGTGTAGCAAGTAGTGGTGGTGGTGAATGGTGCAAGTAGATGTGAGGGTGGTGGCGGAAGTAGTGGTGGTGGGAGTGGTGCAAGTAGATGTGAGGGTGGTGGTGGAAGTTGTGGTGGTGGGAGTGGTGCAAGTAGATGTGATGGTAGTGGTGGAAGTAGTGGTGGTGGGAGTGGTGCAAGTAGATGTGAGGGTGGTGGTGGAAGTAGTGGTGGTGGGAGTGGTGCAAGTAGATGTGAGGGTGGTGGTGGAAGTAGTGGTGGTGGGAGTGGTGCAAGTAGATGTGATGGTAGTGGTGGAAGTAGTGGTGGTGGGAGTGGTGGAAGTAGATGCGATGGTATTGGTGCAAGTAGTAATGGTGGTGAATGGTGCAAGTAGATGTGATGGTAGTGGTGGAAGTGGTGTAAGTAGTAGTGGTGGTGGGAGTGGCTGCACAGGAAGCAGCAGGCCTTGAGGCAAAGCTTTGTCATGGCTGCCACTGAGGTGCCAGTTTGTGCTGCAGGCACCGGATAGGGCGAGAGAGGGTCCCAGCTCAAGGAAGAAGCGGAGGGAGGACTCTGGAGCTCCCCACCAGCCCAGCGCTGTCCCACCCAAGCTGGCTGCAGTCAGGAAGGCTGGCGCTGCCCAGGTGAGTGCTGTAGCAGGTCGTGGGTTCAGTCCCCAACTGAGGTCTGAATCTTTCTTGTCTGTCTCTTGCAGGGTGTTTTGGCTCTGTCAGTCTGTGTCATGAACAGTAGCATCCACTGCTCCTGAGTGTCTCTTGCCCCTTCACCCCCTGTGGTTGGGGGGTTAGAATAGACCCACTGCAGCCCCTATGTATCTCATAAAAGGTAGGTAACTGATAATTGCGACTGACTTCATCCTACTCAAACCAGCTGTAATAATCTTTCATGATCAGTGGCCTTAAAGAGCCTACAAAGGTTGATAGGCTGTAAAACTCCATTCATTCCATTCATTCTTTCCTCTTCGTCCATACCTGCAACATGGGCCTGGCATCTTTCTGGTGTTGTGGTGATGTAAAAATCCAAGCTAATCAAAAGTCTGCTGTGTTTTTGGCCTCGTTACTTCAAGCAGCTGTATGTCTGTCCCCCCTCTGTCCATTGCCCTGTCTGCTGTGAGCGGTAGCAGCGTTCCAAGCTGTGCTTCACCCATGTTGCCTCTCCTACCCAGGAGTTAAACAAGTTACTGAGCACAGTTGCAACCAGGGGTGAAATTCTTAAATAAAAATTTCCTCAGAGGAAAAAAAAGGGAGATGAAATAAAGATGACAATTAATATTTTATTTTTATTATATCATCATCATCATCATCATCATCATCAGCATCAGCAGCAGCAGCAGCAGCATCATCATCACCATCATCACCATCATCATCATCATCACCACCATCATCATCATCATCATCATCATCATCATCATCATCATCATCATCATCATCATCATCATCACATGGCATTACGCAGATGGGCTGTACAGTTAGCCTGTCTTCACTTGCAAGCATGAAAACGGTGTTCTAACTCCAAATACCTCCAGTCAAAAATGGGACCTTTGTCAGAAATTTACCCACTGGTATTGCGTCATGCATATAACAAAGTATTGCAGCTGTCTTTGAAGGGAAAATGCACTTTATACTGTGAATTTTTTTTTAATGCCACCCTGTTGTGTAATTTCAAAACCACAACTTATTTCTGCAGTTTTCTCAGTATGGTCTTTTGCTAACGCAATCCTGACTTCAGATCAGTTTCACAGAGGTTCTTCATGGGGTGTTTTGATTCAATGAAGTGTTCGAAGCTCTCAATTTATTTCTCAATTTATTTTGGGTTTTCCCATGTTACCTCTCACATGTGCATCACCATTTGCTTGCTCGTTGTTTTCACCCACTACAGCCTGTGTGCAACCCACACTTTGTGTTCACGGAAGCCCCTAAGAGCAGGATTCTGGCAGTGACTGTCTGTGTGCCTTGCAGGAAGGGTCTGAGCTGGGAGTGGCGGTAGGGGATCAAGGCGGGAAGGCTGCTGGACCGGCTGATGCTCCCAAGGCTGGAGGCGA
This sequence comes from Theodoxus fluviatilis, assembly GCA_034096865.1. NCBI lineage: Eukaryota > Metazoa > Mollusca > Gastropoda > Cycloneritida > Neritidae > Theodoxus > Theodoxus fluviatilis. The sequence continues at coordinate 8,221 of JAWQFJ010014501.1, read as the reverse complement.
TGCCCAGGTCTACGACTTCTCTGGGGCCATGCCCCACATCCGCCACCATGGTCCATCCTTTGCTGGGTAGGTGACAGTTGAGTCTAGACCCCGACCATTGAGATATCGGGTGAGTTGAATGATGAAAGTTATCGGTGTAGTGGTTGGAGTGTATAGGTGTGAATGAGGACTTTGCTGATTCCGTCTTCACTCAAGGTCCTGAAGTTTTTATGGTAATGTGTCTTGTGCACATGATGATATCATTCGCTTATTGTTTAGCCCATTATGACCGGATGCTACGTGCGTGTTACATCTCCCTTTCAGACCGGATGCTACGCAGACGTCACATTTGACAGTGGTATATTTCTTGTTTCTAGGAAGTTTAAAAATGAAGACATACAATTTTTTTAATGAGTGTTGTCAACTTTGTGTTTTTTCCTGAAATAAATTCAAGTTTTAGGAAGCCGTTTTCATCACACGCATTAGGTCATAATGGGTTAGTAATGTCAACCAGTTTAGATGCATTAAGTTGCAGTGCTTGTCTGTTGGCTCTTGTCTCTGTCTGTCTGTCTGTCTGTCTGTCTGTCTCTCTGTCTGTCTGTCTCTCTGTCTGTCTGTCTCTCTGTCTGTCCGTCTGTCTGTCTGTCTGTCTGTCTGTCTGTCTGTCTGTCTGTCTGTCTGTCTGTCTGTCTGTCTGTCTGTCTGTCTGTCTGTCTGTCTGTCTGTCTGTCTGTCTGTCTGTCTGTCTGTCTGTCTGTCTGTCTGTCTGTCTGTCTGTCTCTCTGTCTGTCTGTCTGTCTCTCTGTCTGTCTCTCTGTCTGTCTGTCTCCCAGTCTGTCTGTCTCTCTGTCTGTCTGTCTGTCTGTCTCTCTGCCAAATGTAGGGGAAAAGAGGAAGGCAAAAGGCATTTTATCTTACATTGTCCAGTGTTGTATGATTTACATATCATATACCTTGTACCGTTTATCAGAGAAGAAAGTGATGATCCTTTCGTACACCTTCTCTGTGATAGCGATACAAATGTGATAAGAGGGGTAACCACTTACCTCTACCATGCGTTGAAAAGAAGGGAGGCAACATTGCAAAATATGCAAAATGTCTTTTTCCTCGACTGAGCAGAGATCGTAACAAAAGTGCATTGCAGCGCTCCCAGCATATGCTGTACATTGCAAATAATCACTGAGGTACAACATATAGAGCGATTGTACCGGTCTATGAGTATGTTGTAAAACTGTAGTGTATAAATGTATAAACTCCTTCGTTTGTTCTGTCTGCCTGTCTGTCTGTCTGTCTGTCTGTCTGTCTGTCTGTCTGTCTGTCTGTCTGTCTGTCTGTCTCTCTGTCTGTCTCTCTGTCTGTCTTTCTGTCTCTTGTCTCTCTCTTAGAGACCTTATTTGAAACTGTCAGAAAATAAGGCATATCAGAGAAGGATTTTGTGGACACATTTCTCACTTCTGTTACAAATGAGACTACTGGTAATGTTGCAGAGCTGACTTTGGAGAGAACATCCTCAGTCCAGATGAGGGCAGCTGCCACAGCTCTCAGCTCAGCACCAAGTCAGAGAAGAACATGGCTGACTTTGAGGGTGAGGATGGGCTGAGCGAGGAAGAGCTCGCCCAGATCAATTCGCACGCCACGTTCTCGGCTCACCAGTTGCCGCAACACCTGGCGGCCGCTTTCCACAGCCAGGCACATGTTCCCCAATGTGAGTCAGTGACCTCACACGCACCTCACCCCCCAACCCCCACTCCCTACCTCCACCTTCCCCATTTATTCCGCTTTTCTCCATGTTTTTCCCTTCTTCCCAGAAAAGGTGCTTCCCGCCCCATGCACGGTTACTAAACTCTTCTCTCTTAGGATTCTAAAGGATATTTTCAACTTTGATTTTGCAATATATTTCCATTAGTTTTTTCCTTTACTGCTGTTTTAAAAGAATATAAATTTCACTCGGCTATCACCTTGGCAACAGTAGCTGTTACCAATATTATTTTTAATGGAAGTGTGATAGTTCTTCCCCCTTTTTTGACTCACATGCGAAGCAAAAGTGAGTCTATGTACTCACCCTTTTCGGGCGTCCGGGTGTCCGGGCGGCAGAAAACTTTAACGTTGGATTTTTCTCGGAGACTATTAAGTCTATCAATACCAAATGTGGTCACCTGAAGGTCAATGTCATATAAAGGTCAAGGTCAAGCATGTGAGTCGTATGGGCTTTGCCCTTCTTGTTATTCCTTGCACTGTTTACTCAGTTTTGGTTCAGTGGTGTTCCTTTTAAATGCACCAGTAACAAACATTAATATTATCATGCTGTGCAATTTGTCACCCACAGCTAATGTTACGCCATTGTTTGCAATGAACTCATGGGTAGGGGCAAACGTGGAATGCTGCCTTTTCGGGACCTTCTTGTGAGGGTTGGTGCTGTTTGTGATCGCAGCCGTGATACACCACCGTCCAGCCCGTGCGGAGACTGTGCTGCCCGCTGATGGTTCGTTCGAGGATGTTTGCAAGGAAGGACAGACCATGCTGTGGGACATCATCCAGGATGACAAAATAGTACGTCAGCTGTTAGCCCCCTCCTTGCACCAGTTAGCACCTATCTAGCAGTAACGCTGCGGTCAGCCATTGCTGCCCTTCCCATACAGCCTCTGCAGAGGTGTGTGCTGGTTGTCTAGTTTTCCTACACAAAGCCCTTGTTCTCAGTGCAGCAGCCGTGTGGGGAACACAGGCAGCTCTGCTCCAAGCTTGCTGCTTGACTGTTTGATTTGGAACAGTGAGTCAAAGCAGGGGAACTTGAGAAGGGCTGAGCAGTAGAATCTTAGGGAGAGAAAAAAAGTGGTTACCGTAACTCAACCAATCCAATTTCTTGCTGCTGACTGGAAACTTTGGTTTCTGTTCAGTCTGGCCTCTTTGAAAAAATAAGAATAAAAGTACATTTTAAAAGCTCATGCTGACCTGCCCATCATATAATATTAAAAATAAAACTACATTGTTTTGGGAATGGTAAGCAAGGGACAGAGATAGGTGATATGGGACATTAAGTACCAGGATTTTGGTCTGCAGTGGCTTGTACCTAGCATGGGCAGTGCTTGGAGCTGCACTAATGAACTCCTACACTTTGTTAGGCATTCCATTTGAGTGACCACCTGTATCAGAGCAGGCACTCAACCTGAATGATGATTACAGTGTTGATGATAATGGTGGTGATGATGATGATGATGATGGGGGTGATGATGATGATGATAAGTGGTGTGCTGTGAATGCTACAGGGCCAGCTGCCAGAAGGCATGGCAGTGGAGGTAGAGAAAGTGCTGGCCAACCTCCTCTGCTACATCAATGACAAGCGTATCAACCTCAAGTTCATAGAAGCCTGCATCACCAACCTGGCCAATCACAGGTAAGTGTGGGCTGTAACATCTTTGAGAGGCAAGGCAGATGTTTCAAGCTGTGTAAGTTGTAAATTTGGTAAATGGGGAAGACTGAAGGGAAGCAGGAAAATGGCTTGAGCCCTGAGGTCCAGTGCTTCCCCTTCACCTGCGGATCAAGTTGAGGATGATATGCACCATGTCTCCTGTGATTCTTCCTAGGAGAGGGATGCGGGGAAGAAAGTGAATATTGGGGGTGGGGGAATGATGTAAAAATGGTGCACAAAGGCGCTATTTGCTGGATTTTGTCCGAAACGTTACACTTGGAGCAGTCAGCAAGGCAGTAAGGCCCTGTATTGAGCATAAATGGCCTGAATCAGATGCTCTGGCCCTGTATTGAGCATAAATTGCCCTCGATGCAATCAATGCTCTGAAGCAAACCGCTAGCTTGTGTGGGCGCAGACACAACCAGATCCCCTTAGTGATGGCCTGCTTGTAGCAAGGGCTGACATTCCTAGATTTGTTTTCACGCTCCAACCATAACATCAGTGATGACAGTTAGTGGATGGCTTTTCCATAGCCCACACGAAGCATGAGTAGGTGAATGGAGCCATCAACCATCCATCCCTTCCCAACCCACCTTCACACACCCTCCTTCCCACCTGGTCCACAACATCTATCACAACTCTTACTGTTGCCACACATCAAAATCACCAGTACCTCTTATCAAATGTTGTTGGTTTTGATGGATGGAATGAGATGATTATCAAAAAGACAACAACATTGGTAGACTTGTGTATGTAAATGATTGTTAACAGTTGGTGACAAATATGATTCACCTCAATAAGCATTTCTGATTGACAGGATTTGAAAAAGTGTGTACTTAAGCTGATACATTGAAAGAACTGTTTAAGCATGATAGGATGTCTTGCCTTTTTCAAGGTCTGTGGGGGTGTCCTTAGCAGCCTGAAGTACCAAGCTCTTCTCTATCAGATTGTTCCTTCGTCAGGCTTCGACGCCATGGACGACACACACGCGTGATGTCCTGTAGGTCCGTGTTCCTCAGTACCAAATGTGCCCAAGCCTGTCCCATTGCTTGACTTGTGTTGTGGTTTCTTCCTAGTTTTGGAGTCCTTTTAAGCATCAGGCATTACTGCTCAAACTGTGTAATGTCATAGCATTTCTTGAAAGAATTTGTTTGTGAGATTGATTGTGTTAGTGTGTAAGGTAGACTTTCTTTGATAAATGGTTTTCTTGTATGTTAAGTATGGCCAATGTAGAGTTGTACAAACGGGATACAGAGGATTTCAGATATTATGTACTCTTCACTACATATCCTAGTGAGATGTGTTGATCTCAGCGTGTGTCGCACGGCAGGTTGCTGACACGACACATTTTGCATATTAACTGCACGTATTTCACCATCTGGTTGGTATTTTGAATGCTTAAAATTAAATCTCCATTTGCGACACAAGGCAGGTCTAGTGTGTGTTCGTCTTCTTCTTCTTCTTCATCTTCTATCTCTCTCTTCTACGTCTCTTACTTCTGTCTTCTACTTCGCTACATCCTTTCTTCTATTCTTCTTCTTCGTCCTTCTTCTTCTTCTCTTCATGCTTCTGTTTCCTTCATCTTCTTGCTCGGTCTTTCTTCTTTTCTCATCTGACTCCTGCTTTCAATCTTCTTCAGTTGGCGTTTCCTTCATCCTTCTTCGTCTGTGTTTGCTTTAATGTGGTCATTGTTATTCCTTACGGATCTTAAAACTGTTGTTTAAGGTTGGGCCGTGATAGGGAAGCACTGAACTGTGATGGACCATTTCTTTAATAGCACCTCATTCACATTGCGCCATAGAATGGGCAGCAACTCCTCAACTTGTGAGTTGGGCCATGTGTGCTTGTTTCCACTAGCTTGCGAGGGATTGCGTTTGCGGTTGGTGTAAGCTATGGAGCTGGACAGCTTGGTAGTATAGTTATGGTAAGTAAGGAATCTGTACTGTGACATGGGTTTTTCTGTTGGCCTCCAGTAGTAGTGCTGTAGAAAAAATAACCAAGTGCTGATCATATAAGAACATTTCAATCAGCAGATGACCACTGAGCTGCTAGGTACTTCGGGATCGAATCCAGTAGCTCAGCCAGGTGTGCTTTGAAGTGTCATTAGAAATTGTGAGTGCGTTTGCACAGGCCAAAATAGCGACATGGAAAGTGGCTATTTGAGCACAAAGCACAACCCATTCTGAGCAAGATTAACCTTTTGAGCCGATACTATCAAGACATGAGCTGACCAAGAAATGACTTTAAATCCCATGTTAAATGCACAAGAATTATATCATTTCTGAATTGATTTATGTTAAATGTGGCAAAATAATTGACGAGGCGCTTTATAAAAATATTTGCAACTAAATGTAGGAGGCACATCAACATTCATCAAGCATTTCATGATAGTGTTGTGTTTAAAACTGAGCTTTTCACTCAAACTGAATTTATGCAGAAAATACTTTTCAGGCCACAGTATTTTCATGTTAGAAAACGGACGTGATGCTGTTTACTCTAGTTGAATTCACTTGCAGTCATATTTCTGAAGCCTTTCACATCGTAACACAGTGACTGTTGGTGCTCAAATGTCCTATGGAAAACTACAATCTGTGCTCCAGATTGGTCTAACAGGGGGGTCGGGCTAATTATGACCTAGATCAGCACTCAAAAATCCATATGCCCTATCAAGGACAGGATAGATTGCTTAGCTCTAACCATGCATTCACACGGCCCTGAAAGATTAAAGCCCAAACCCTTAGAAGCAGTAGAATACCCCTGTATCCAACCCTAATAACTGACTTACATTCATCTGCCAAGTTGTCACAAGCAGACCTGTCATCGATATTTACCCCTGCAACTGAAGTATTGACTCATAAACCATGACAGGTGCATTTTCAGTGTTGTGCCCACCTGTCTGGCAACAACCAATCCACACAGGGAAGGCGACCTCGTGTTTGTGCCATTCATTGAACTGCTGCATTTGTGATTAAAAAAAATTCTCTTCATATTATTGTCATCTCTAACCTTCAAACAGTTATCCAGTGATTAGAATCGCAGCCGAGGTGAGTTTCCCAGGGCTCTGATATGCTAGCAGAGGCAGTCCAGATGGCATCTCCAGTTGGATTTTTTTACTCACATGCGAAGCAAAAGTGAGTCTATGTACTCACCCGTTTCGTCCGTCCGGGCGTCCGGGCGTCCGAAAACTTTAACGTTGGATTTTTCTCGGAGACTATTAAGTCTATCAATACCAAATGTGGCATGATGGTGTATGATGACAAGGCCTCAAAAAACATACATAGTGACTTGACCTTGCTTCAAGGTCAAGGTCGCAGGGGCCATAAATGTTGTCTAAAAACAGTCATTTTTCACATTTTCTCAATTTTCTCTGAAGTTTTTGAGATTGGATACCTGACCTATATATGGTATATAGGGCAAAGTAAGCCCTATCTTTTGATACCAGTTTGGTTGACCTTGCTTCAAGGTCAAGGTCACAGGAGCTCTTCAAAGTTGGATTGTATACATATTTTGAAGTGACCTTGACCCTGAACTATGGAAGATAACTGTTTCAAACTTAATAATTATGTGGGGCACATGTTATACTTTCATCATGAGACACATTTGGTCACATATCATCAAGGTCAAGGTCACTTTGACCCTTATGAAATGTGACCAAAATGGGGTAGTGAACCACTAAAAGTGACCATATCTCATGGTAGAAAGTGCCAATAAGCACCATTGTGCTTCCTATGTCTTGAATTAACAGCTTTGTGTTGCATGACCTTGGATGACCTTGACCTTGGGTCAAGGTCACATGTATTTTGGTAGGAAAAATGTGTAAAGCATTTCTTAGTGTATGATGTCATTGGTAGGTTTAGTTGTTTGACCTTGACCTTGAAGGTCACCTGAAGGTCAAGGTCATATAAAGGTCAAGGTCAAGCATGTGAGGTCGTATGGCTTTGCCCTTCTCTGTTCTTCAAGTGATTGATTTTTAATAATACACAACATCCAGTCGTCAGCTCCCCTTTTTGTTTTTTCTAATAAATCCATTTAAAAAAAATGGAGAACCGCCCTGCCTTCATCCAAAAGTTGATGCTCACCCTGTATGATCACAAGCAATTCACTTTAAAATAATACCAGAAATGTCTTTGGGATTGCCTTTGCTAGCCACATTATATCCTCGGAAACTGCATTGGGTCTAAATTACATTCAAAGCCGACCTGCAAATATGAGGGCTCATTTTATTTTTAAGAAGTAGAAAGGACAGGATGGGGACTCTCTTATATCTAGTGTTGTAAACTCTCTGAAAGGGGGGCTATCTCTGAGATTGCATCATTACTAAATGTTTCATAGTTGTGGTCAATCTTGGTGAAATGTGTGGAAAAAAGGCTGGCTATATTGCTTATTTGTTTTTTGGCAATATGTAATTGTGTGAATTCCGTGTTAACAAAGGAAATGTTGCTGGTGTGTTAGGCATCCTCACAAGACGGCTTATTGTTTGAAATATGGAATTGTGTTAATTCCGTGTCTTACAAAGGAAATGGCTTGGCGTTGCACAAAAGGGGGGGGGGGGGTGCATCCTCACAAGGAGTTCTTATTGTTTTTTGCAATATGAATTGTTGTTACCATTGAGTTGTTACAAAGACAACAAAAAAAAAAAAAAAATTTTGTGTTGCTTGCATTGCAGGCATCCTCACAAGGAGGGCTTATTGTTTTTGAATATGAATTGTGTTAATCCGTTGTTTACAAAGGAAATGTGCTTGGCGTTGCAGGCATCATCACAAGGAGTGCTTATGTTTTTTGCAATAGAATTGTGTTAATTGAGTTGTTTACACAAGGGAAATGTTGCTTGGCGTT